>JAUTBR010025230.1:0-12445 GCA_032361205.1 Pseudorimula midatlantica
TAACTCTACTCAGTGAACACGGTCAAAGCAATATTTCGAATTATGAACGAGTCGTTGCTAATAAATATAATAGTAATGAAAAATTAAAATATTGATAACTAGTGAGACATGTGGAATAGGTAACTGGTTGTATAAACTACTTATGTAGTCAAAAGAAATGCATTTATTTTCGGGTAAAACCGTGCTAGACGACCATATCGGTCAACCAACTGTGATATTATGCCTTTAATACTTGTGTAATCAAAACAAATATATTTATTTTCAGGTTAAGATGTGCTAGTATACATTTAATGCATATAATATGCATACATATAAATTAAAATTTCATAAATGATCATTGATATCAAATTGTAAAATATTTATACTGTGAAGTTTTCCTCTTCAGAAAACCGTAATTCAACATGGATATCAAAATACCCAATGAACAAGCCACCGGTCTATATTGTCCGGAAATCGAAGGCATCGTTAACTATGAGGGTGACTATGAGCTTGAAGACACTGATGACATGGAGCTGAGTACTGTAGCTGGTAAGTGTCAAGACAGTGTCACGTACATTGTGCACATAGGTGGATCTGTTGGTTTGGGTTGTTTATTGGACAGTGTTCAAAATAAAGAAAATAATGAGGGGGGTCATTGTCCATAGGCCTAATGTTAATGGTGCTCAAATCTGTAATTTTCAGGGGGTCACACAGATACCTTTAACATTGCTAATTTTCAAATGACCCCCGGACCCCTGATTAATCCGAACATTGATTGGAATTCTCCTGGCCCTAAGTTTTGTAATCTCTGTCACTTTGAGGATCATGTCAAAATTTACTGATTTACTATATACTATATCCAAGGATCATATTCAATTCAACTACAATGTTGTATGTAATTATTTTAACCACCATATTTTTGAATCTCTAGTTTTTATGCAAAACTTGTCTAATAATTAATAATATTAAATATGACCCTAGACAAATAACTAAATATCAAATATCAATATACTAGTGGTCAAATATGATTCATAGTTTAGTTACAATGACCCCCCGCTCAAAAGTTACCAAATTCAACCAGGCAGTAAATTTCAAACACTGCCCATGATATTTATATATTGTGTGATCTCTCCTAAACATTGATATTACTGACACCACCATTGTCATTTCTAGGTGATGTGCAAGGCTCTTACTCGGAGCCCATTGGTGAAAGTGTGACGTACCAAGAGCAAGTACGCATGATCCACCTCCGCCATCATCTGAACCAGCTCGTGGAGAAGGTGGAAGCTTGTCGCTACAACGTGGATAAAACTAGGGAGGAAATCAAGAAGTGTCAGAGTCACATCCAAGATTTGAATGCAGAACGAGACCACATTTTCACCGAAATCCAAGAAAAGGAGTCCGACAACAACACATCAGCCCTGTACCGCCTCAGAACAACACATGAGAGAATCTGCAAAGAACTGGAAGGAGAGGAAGAGCTGGAGAGGGTGATAGCCGAACGACTGGAGGAGGCAGAATACGAACTTGCCAAGGCAGAAGTTGACCACGGCAAGTTGATCCTCATCGAAGCCAGCCTCTTTGAGAGCGAGGAGCAGCTGGCCGAAGAAAAATCCCAACAGGCTCTTGTGCGTCTCAAGAAGGAAAACAAGTATGCCAAGCAGGCAATACGCATTCGAAATTCCAGAGAACGGAATCAGATGGAAGCAATCCGTGCGAGAGAGGAACGGACGCACCAAGTGATGGCCGACGCTAAGAAGAGCCAGGAGAGAGCCAACAAATACCTGGAGATGACAATGCAGAAGCTGAGGTCAAGAGAGAAGGAGGAGGAGAACCGCTACCAGACCAACATGAAGAGGAAGATGGATATGCTGTTGAAGCTGAAGGGCGATATCGCCGCGAACCGCGAGAATCTGCGCGCTCTGTGCGCCCGTGAGACAGCCAGAGTTCGGGAGGAGACGTTCGTGGAACAGGAAACTCGTCAGAAAATTTCACGAGAAGGTGGAAATCCAGACGAGGTGATGCTGATAAACAGGAGAAAGAACGAATACGAGAAACAAAAGCACCAGTTTGATGCTCAGCAGAAAGAAAACAAAAGCGAGATACTGGATAGGATACTGCAGGAAGAAGATCGCATTCATCAGAGGAAGGTTCAGCAGCCACAGCTTTGGGAGGATGCAAAGAAAAGCCGAGAAAAGTTTGTCCGCCCTCTGAAAAAGAAGCCGCTCAAGGTGTTCACTGAATACACAAAGACTAACGAACCAATTTCAGATGAATTGTCAAAAAATATGCACGTCAGCCGAGACAATGATGAATCAGATGAGGAGAACGTAAAGGACGAGGAACAGGATGCTTTCAAGGAAATGGGCACAAACCTTCAGCTTCATGACTCCAGCGACTCCAGTGATGCAGACAATGTAGACGAGGATGCCATCAATCTGGCCAAACCTGAATTTGAAGGGCTCTGGGACCAACACAAGCCATACAAAGTGCCCAAAGACACAACAGGTGATGTGAAGGTGGTAGGAGGAAGTAAAATGGACCAAGAAATCTTGAGTAAGGTTCTGGAGAAGCATCGAGAGGGCATCATCATCAAGCAGGTCGCAGCTGGAAGGGAGTTCTCTGGATGCCCTTTCTACAGCAAACCAGATATCATCCATTTCAAAGACTTCACAGTGGGCCAGCAGTACAAGAAGAAAGTCACGCTTACCAACGTGTCCTACACTGTCAACTATTGCAAGTATGTTGGTCTTACAGAAAGGTTGAAGGACTTCATAGCTATCGACTTTGATCCTCCGGGTCAGATGTCCGCTGGCCTGACCTGCGAGATGATGGTGACGTTCAAGCCAATGATAAATGAAGACCTGGAGGGCGACGTGAGGTTCCTTTCCCAGACCGGTCCCTTCGTCATCCGTGTGTCCTGCACCACCAAGAAATGCGACCTACATATCGATCCCAAGACCATTCAGTTCGGAACGAGTGTCATCGGTGAAACGCTCAAACGCACGATCACGCTATCGAACAAGGGTGCCCTTGGGACCAAGTTTGACTTCTTCAAAGTCACCAGCATGAAGCAGCATACTTGCACAACCGCTGAGACATCACTAGGTCGGTTGACTACTGCAGACACACTGAGAGCATTGACTCCTGATTCCATAGATATGACAGAGAGAGCCAAGTCTCTCATTCTCCCTGATGCTAAGAAGGCTAAATCGCTGGCTGCTGACCTGCTAGGGAAATCAACCGACGACTTGGCACAGTCATCAGCTCAGGTGGGAACTGAAGGTGGTGCCGGTGGCCAGTTTCCTGAATCATTGGGTGCGACGCTGGAAGTGCCATCGGATGGCGACCAAAAGCTTGAAGGTGAGCTGGATGGAGACGATATGACCCAAGACTTTGCTCTCAGCGAGATGGAGGACTATGGAAGCCTAGATGGCATGAAGACTGGCAAGATAGTCAGTGGAGAAGTTGCTCCGTTCTCATCCGTGAAGCTGGAGATTATCTGGCAGCCTGCTATTCCAGCAAAAGCCAGTTCAGATTTCCTGATCACGTTTTCTGATCCTCCGTCGGACGGACTCTCAGTAACTGCTCTGGGGTTGGCAGTGGATGTGCCGGTATGGGTGCAGAGGCAGACGGTCGACCTCAGGATCTGCATGTTTGATCGGCTCTATCAGGACACAGTCACGGTCAACAACAGGGCAACGACCGCTCTGCGTCTGAAGTTCGAAGTCTGCAAGGAGCTGAGGAACCACCTGGAGCTGCTGCCCAAGACTGGATATATTCAGGCACAGTCACAATTCTCCGCTCAGCTCAAGTTCTTGCCGAGGAAGAGTTTGTTCCAGGAAGCCTCCAAGTACTTCGATCCGGAGACGGGTGTGCTGGAAGCTCCATTACTAATCACTGTTGCTGACCAGACAAAACCAGTGCCGTTCACGGTGACGGCAGTTGTGACAGTTTCCGACATGGAGGTTGATGTTAGTAACATTGACTTTGGTTGCTGCACTATCTACGAATCGGCCAGAACTGTGATTAAACTGACAAATAAATCAATACTGTCACAACCATACGGTTTTGTCGGACATCCAGATTTTGTTGACGTGCAGCCTAACGATGGCTTCGGAACACTGCTGCCGCTGGAGACCGTGGAGCTGCATGTCATGTTCAGTCCGCCCAAAGCTCAGAACTACAAGTTTGACCTGTGCTGCAAGTCTTTGATTAACAGAGAGGTCAAAATACAGTGCAAGGGAGTCGGAGTTCACCCCCCACTGGAGCTATCTCATCAGGTCATTCACTTTGCTGCAACATCTCTGTACGACATCTCTACAGCAGCAGTACACGTCATCAACTCGCACACCAGCAGTAACGAGTTCACCCATCCTGTCCCCAGAATAGGAAAAGGTGAGATAGACCCTGTTGGACCTACCTCTTTCGAATTCGTTCTCCCGGAGGACTGCCCACTGACAGTATCGCCAATAGTGGGCACTGTCGACCCTGGACAGAAATGTCGAATTCAAGTAAGGTTCAGTCCGAAACTGAAAGAAGATGACATCAGAAAAGAAGCTGTTCGAATGACAACCAAGCTGATGGAGGCTCAAGCAGATAAGGAATATCGGGAAGCACTGAAGAAAGAGATGGAGCTGCAAGAACAGGCCGTGGTGACTGCAGCTACCAAGAAGCCAGCTAAAGGGAAATCTTCTCCTAAGTCTGGCGCCAAAGGCAAGACACCTGGTGCTCCGTCAGCAGCCACTGGTCCGGGCGTCACAAAACCAGGACCCGTCACACCTCCCAACCCAGAGGATATTCGCACAGATTCCCCCGGCTATGCAGCAGCCATTGCTTCGTTACTCCGGCAGTTCAAGGGCGAATTCAGAACCTTCACAATCCCATGCTATGTTGCTTCCGGAAAATGTGGTGAACCTGGTCAGCTTCCATACAGCATCCACAACACCCTGTACATGGAAATTCACTGCCCAGCGGTCAAACCTCCCGTCGTGGTCATCTCGGACAGAGGAAACAGCACATTGGACTTCGGGGAAGTCTCGCTCGGTCAGCACACCACCCACTCGGTTACAATACAGAACATATCGGATACAGTTGTCGAGCTTAAAGCTTCTTTGCTGGACTCCACAGGACCTTTCCAGAACTTGAACGCACTGAGAGCTTTAGCTCCAGGCAGCACCCACACAGCGGTTATATCTTTCACACCAAACGCAGGACGAATCTTCCATGAAGTCTTGGAGATCTGCAGTGGCACAGCAACCCTGTATCTAACCCTAAAGGGTCGAGGAGTCAGCCCAATTGTCAATCTATCTATTGAGTCAGATCGTCTGGATCTGGGATCTGTACTATCAGGAGAGTATATCGAAAAATCCTTCAAGATCCACAACACATCCTCATTGGCAATAGACTACGTCATCAAGCAAGACAGCTTGTCTCTACTTAGACACGCCAGGTCGCAAGTCATTCCTGGATTCGTTGCTAGAGACAGGACTCGCAAGGTATTCGTGGGGACTCAGAACTTCAACGGGCAGAACGTGTTCGATCTGGTTCCATCGGAGGGAACCATAGGCGCAGGTGCCTCCAAAGAAATCCTGGTGTCGTTTGCCCCCGACCACGCCAGCGACCAGTACTCGGATGGGATCAGAGTGGAGCTGTTTAACCAAGAGGAGAGTCACTTCTTCCGACTGTACGGCACGGCCAAGGATCACATAATGTTCCTCGAAGGCGGACAACGTCTTACGCCGGACGTGGAGTCTCTCTCCCTGGTTCCCGCTGTAACGGACGACGACGATCCGATGCCGGTGAAGCTTCCGACGCCGCTGCTCGTCACGTTGTCCAGCGTGGTCAAGGACGAGGAGTTCGCCCCGGCCACGGCCGAGATACACGTGGGGTGCGTGCGGACGATGGCCGTGAGTCAGAAGAAGAACGGAGAGTTCGCTATAGACAACCTCAGTGTCCTGACGGCTAAGGGGATAAATGCCGACCCTCAGAGAGGAATGATAGAGGCGGGAAGCACGAAGGCCATCACTATCACGTGGACACCGCCACACGGGTACGATCCATCGATGCCCACTGAAGCTTGCATGATGGTGACGCTGAAGGGAGATGTTGTGGAACAGTATAAGGTCCTTCTCAAGGCCATGGTGGTCACGGAGTGATGACTGTGTAGGCCGATTTATGGGATAAACTGCGCACGTGTTTTCATCATACCAAGTGCTGTTTTTGTGATAACATTAAATTTTGAAAGACTGCATTGCTTACTGAATTGAAATTTATGAAATTCGACGAAATGACGTTTGATTATTATTTTTCTATGTGTGATATGCTGTAGTTTTGGGTAAAATCAATATAGCAGTGCATTCAGGTATCTACAAACTATTGGTTGTATTGAAGTATAATAAATGTATACGGGATTACTAGTGTTTTGTATAACATATACATAATGAATGCAAAGTCATAGAATCGTTATAAAATCAATCCTAAATTGCTCGTGGTTTTCACTGAAGTTTGAAAATAATGGTTATTACTCCAAGCATAGAGGCCTACCTACATGGTATTGTGCCTACAATAGCTGTTGATGATTATTTAACGTGTGTGTGTGTGTGTGTGTGTGTGTGTGTGTGTGTCTGTGTGTGTGTGTGTGTGTGTGTGTGTGTGTGTGTGTGTGTGTGTGTGTGTGTGTGTGTCGCTTAGATCAGCTTTCAAGATTACTTCGCTGATATCGTGGCTTGTATCAGTACGATAGGAGGAAACCTGCCACAAGTATAACATATCAACTAGATACATGGTGGGTTTATGTTATTGTCTGTCCATTATTATATGGTTCAAGTTACTTTCAACAATTATATACTAGTAATACATGATACCATGTACATTGCTAATACATTGCTATAATGACCGCGTAAATGACGTTAACACAATGAATAATAGCAATGTGAAACAATAAATCTTGGAAATGATAACACTAGTTATTATTGTCGATACATTTTAGTGTAAATGATTTTACTTTCTCTCCACCATAGTATGGCTAAAACTCGGCAGTTCGCATACTAG
Organism: Pseudorimula midatlantica; assembly: GCA_032361205.1. Taxonomy (NCBI): domain Eukaryota; kingdom Metazoa; phylum Mollusca; class Gastropoda; order Lepetellida; family Lepetodrilidae; genus Pseudorimula; species Pseudorimula midatlantica. The sequence continues at coordinate 7,033 of JAUTBR010025230.1, forward strand.
AACAAGATACATGTAGCCACACTAAATGTCAAAGACGTAACGTAGAGTAATTTCACCGGTATTTATACACTATTATTCACACTTAATACTTTTTATTGCTGTGACCTAAGCTTGTAAAAGTACAAGTACAATATTAATAACTTAATAAATTAATAACTTCCATACAAAAAAAAAAAAACAAGTAAAGAGAAACAGGCCAACTTTTACATTGCTAATTTATCAACAATCACTAACTTAATTGTGTTTTATTTTATTATATTATTACCGGTAGGCCGACATGTAATTATTTGTTCAGACAACACGTCATCTCCCTATATAAAGTACACGCGATGACACGACAAACACACAATACGTGCATTACGTACATTCCATACTAGTCAATTATTCAACGTTATGTTGTTTTCTCTCCACAGCTTATAAACAGCAATATTCGCTCGTTTTTATATGTGTTTTATTGCTCCCATGACGATCTCGGCTCACTGCCGAATCATGCCAAGACCTATCCCGGCTCAACGCGCAATCCGCACGTTTATTGTTCCGCATTGTATTTGTTAACGCTCATAAAGAAGTGGACAGATAACAGAAAAGAAGTGTTCTTCTAACGACATTTCTTTTCGTCAGATTAATACTCTGCGATACATAGGGGAAAAACCCGTTGCTGTAAATCAAGCGTAATTAGTCTCAGATCGAAATTCGTCTGTCCATTATCCAGGTCTATCAACTGTGATATTATGCCTTTAATTTATTAATTATTTTGGTAGGGTAGGTTGGGTTGGATATAATTTTAGAACAAGAAAGCCTGCAAGGGTACCCTTTAGTGCCAAGCATGGGTTACAAACATTCTTTACCACCTAGCTAGCTAAATGACGTACTTAGTATTATATGAGCATGCATAGGCCTAGTAGTTAGACTGTATACCGGTATGTAGTATACAGACTGTATAATAACAGTATGCATACGTTGGATAGGAGATTGCTGTGTTAACAGTAACGTGTGCTGTGGCTACGTCAGGTAAATATGTGTGGGTTACTGTAATCTACAGGTCAAGAGAATGAGCGGCAGGGGGCACATTCCACGTTAAACTGGCATCGACTGCCGTGTTTATTGAGTACCATGTTAAGCATAACGGTGTGTTCACTTTCAAAAGCGACCATGAAACCGAAGCTAGGACGCTTTATACTAGTATAGCTACTTAGTATCAATAAAGGCATCAGGCATGTTTTAAAAGCATATTATCACAGATGGTTGACATATAAGGGTCTAGCACTGTTTTACATGAGTGAGTGAGTGAATATGGAGTTTAACGTCGCTGCGGGAATCTTTCACCCATTTGCGACGATAAAGCAATGTACATGAACATAAATAAAGAAATTGTTTACTACACAAGTACTTTATACAACCAGTTACTTATTCCACATGTCTCACTAGTTATCAATATCTCAATATTTATAATACTGTTTATTAATTATCTCGATGTTCCCTAATTTGTGCCAGCGGTCGTGAAAGGTTACTTCAACCGTGATCAATGTTTAGAGTTGTCTCCCTTAGTCAGAAAAGCAGAGGAAATGTGAGATTTTACTGTATTTTTGTCGGGTTATACAGGAAGTGTATACTGCAATGGAATTTTAGCTATCCTACAGCGGTAAAAATATATTTGGAGGTGCAAAAGCGATTATATGTATACTAACAGCATGTCCAAAAAGACAACTTAATCTGTGATACTCCAAAGCTACGGACAAATGACAATTATATTAGGCTATCATAATTAGCATTTTGACGGACATAATCATATAGCATGGAATAGATCATAACTGTTCACCTTAGTGCACTTCATATAATATAAGGACATTTATCTCCACTCACGGCTTTTGTATTGGAGTCTATTCATTCTGTTATATTGCCTATTCATTCTGTTATTGGCTATTTTACTTCTCCGTCGGCTTGAATAATATGGTACCAAAGGTTTGATTGTACATGGTCGTGCTTCAAAACTCTGGGTGCAGTTTTGTATTCGTTCTACTACAATACGCAGAACAGACTGTATGTGTCACTGTCTGATCACACATTACTGTGAACACATGGCGATCACACATTTAACCCTCTTCATGCTTACGGCAACCCGAGGTTCCCTTGTAGACATTGACCGATTTACCCGGAGCAGAGAGAGGGTTAAGACAGCGGGTGATATGTACACCCGTGTCGTTGAGTGTCTGTCAATCACACACTGAAATAGATAAATATCAGAAGGGACCGAAACAGACAACTAAAAGACCTCATAGACACGGGTCTCATTTCTCGAGGCTCGCTAGGCTATCGCTCGTAGGTGGCCCGATCACCACATACATTATATTAGAGATCGCTACAAGTGCTTGCGACCTCATAGCAGCTACAAACGCTTCGAGAAACGAAACCCTTGCAACATAACCCACACAGACCAGCTACACGTCATGCATATCATTATATTTATTAGTTGCCCAACGTGTGGCATGCTAGGGCTAATTCTCCGAGAGAAAAACCACATAATTTATTCAACGTATTTCTTCTGCCCTACTTAATACTGAAGAAGGAAACAGTCTGTGGTTCATTCATAAATGAAGTGTATATTTCTCCCTTGACAAGCAATTAACACTGTTATAGGTCAGTCGTGCCAATCAATGGTATATACTGGACTGCTGGCTGTGGTAAGTTTCAATCAACATACTATATTAATACGAACACAGTCTGCACACTACATATAGTTGGCATATACCAACATACTGAATTAACACGAACACAGTCTGCACACTGCATATACAGCTGTAGTTGATACATATAGCTTCAATGATTATTAACACGAACATAGTCTGCACACTGCATATATGCATGATATAGTTGTACTATTGGCTTCAATACGCTGACGTTGGCCATGGACAATTAAAAAAATTACCTGTATTAACACGAACACAGTCTGCACACTGCATATAGTTGGTATATATGGTACCGTATATATACTGGACTGCTTCAATCAACATACTGTATTAACACGAACATAGTCTGCACACTGCATATGCATGATATAGTACTATTGGCTTCAATACGCTGACGTTGGCCATGAACAAATCAAAATATTACCTGAAAATAGATCAATTTAAATTGTTCAAATAAATACAACTGAAGACATAACAGTTGACCTAAATTTACAAATGACAAACCAAAATATTACCTGGACGTTATCATATATCAAATTTAATTGTTCAACCAAGTAAGTTACGTTATTATACTAATTGCAAAGTATTAATACAGCTGTAAGTGTTGGTATAAAACGTCCTTCAGTTTTAGCTACAAAGCTTAAATTACTGACAATGTCTATGTATTTAGAATCATGAACATAAATTCTAGGCACATTGAAGCTGTTACCGTACCTGTTTAGTATCTAGTGTTCTCAATGTATATACATGTATTCCGTTCACGTTACGGGCACAACTAAGAATTGACAATTTCATAATTCATAATTCACGACGGGGATAACATGAATTTGCCTCAGTAATATATTAGTTAATAAAACGATATTTTGACGATTTAACAACAGTAAGTATTTTTATATTGGCACATGAGAAATTGTACAGTATGGTTATTGTTTATTTCATTTTCTATTAATAATGTCGTTGTCTTCTTCTTCTCATTATTATTATTATTATTATTATTATTGTTGCTGTTGTTGTTGTTGTTGTTGTTATTATTATTATTATTATTATTATTATTATTATTATTATTATTATTATTATTATTATTATTATTATTATTATTATTATCATCATTATTATTATTATTGTTAGTAGTAGTAATTGTAGTAGTACTACTATTATTTGTATAATTAGTATAATTATTGCTGCCTAATTATTTCCCCTTAAATATCAGTTGTTATATCAATGCTATCGTTGCTTTCAACTAACGGAAACTATATATATATATATAGGATTATCCTATAACAAAACCAACAGAATGGTCATTCCATGTTGGTATTATTATCCAGCCCATTTCTACACATCCGTTGGATTATTGCAGGTACGTAGGATTATTTGATTGGAACGCTAATCAGATATATAAAGCTATAGGTTACAGCATTGCTTCATAAATACGACATATAATATAGCCTACTAGCATACTATACCATTAGACCTTGTGTTGTAGGATTGCGTGGGAACGCAAGCTGGACACGGGTATTAAATAATATATTGCCAGTATAGAGATACAAACAGAAATGTGCTGATGACGTTTGATTGCTTTCACACACCTTACTTTCTGATACGGTTCATCTCGTTCACTAGACCGGGTAGAAACTTGTATACACTGTTGTTGTTGTCAAATATAACGTCTGAGTCTTATTGTAACCCAACCACCAACTCGGCCATGCAATAATGCCACGAGTAAAATACAATGCAACTACCAATTCTCAGACACATTAATATCATGGTTTCAACAATTTGATGTATATTGCAATCCAGCTAACAATTCTTAGATGCACTAAGGTCATGGTTTCAACAATGTTTGATGTATATTGCAATCCAGCTAACAATTCTCAGACACTAATGCCATGGTTTAGCTCATGTTTGATGTATCTTGCAATCCAGCTAACAATTCTCAGATACACTAAAGTTATGGTTGCAACAATGTTTGATGCCTTCTGCAATGACAATCAACTTTCAGATATATTTATGTCATGGTTGCAATTAGTGTTTGATACCTAATTCGATTCAACCACCAATTTGAGAAATATACTCATGATATGGTTGTCACCACGCTTTATCATGTCTAGCGAAAGAATTACCAACTCTCAGATATAATGGCATGGTTGCAATAATGTGTACATAGTTACTGCTATGACTATCAACAGTCAGATACTAGTATACTGACGATATGACTAATAGTGTTTGTTGCCCTCTTTCAGATATACTGACGACATGACTACAATAGTGCAATCCAACCACCCCCTCCCAGATATACTAATGATGACAACAGAATTGTAATATTTATTTCAAATTTTATTATCATATTAACACAACAGCATATTTTCCAATGCAAATGACATCAGCATGACATCGTATACAATGATATTGAGATGACATGACATGGCATGACATGACATCAGGAATAGCACACACCAAGGTACTGCATAACAAACAAGTGAATGGACGGACTATCTTCAGTAAATCTTCCAACAATATATATAAATATTCATTCCGATGCTTGCACGGACATGTTGATATAAGATCGTATTTCTTCCAACAAATTGATTACTGTAACATTAACAAAAGATATATAGAGAATCTCACCCAAGTGTCTTGGAATATCAAATCTATCAACACGAGTCGTGAAAGTTATTAAATCCGAGGCTTTGCCGAGGATTTAATAACTTTCATCGACGAGTGTTGAT
>JAUTBR010025341.1:0-12444 GCA_032361205.1 Pseudorimula midatlantica
AGGAAGAGCCTCAGAGCTCAGCTTATCATCCCCATGGTTTGAAAGTTCAAATAGGACTTTATTAGGAGACAGACTTTAGAATCAGGATTCAAATATTATACTTCATGATGATGCTAAACTATTTTTCTCTCACTTTTTGAGGCCCCTCTAGTGGCCCCTGGACTTCACTTTGAAAACCACTGGGCTAAGCTGCCTTTAAAGAGAGTCAACTTAAAAAAACTCATTTTGAGTTAAAAACCAAACCAAACTCTATCCTCAGATTTTCTGCCTTTCTTGTTATTTTCTAATTCTTCTGCCTCTTTATCCTAAATTCTCCATTTTCTTTGTTAGTGAATTAGAAGCAGCTCCACAGATGAAAACTGTCTTCAACTCTAAAGGTCCTTTTCATTCCTGCTCTGTTTTCCATCCAGACTCTGATGATTTATCTGCAGGCTGTTTCTGTTCTCTTTCTATCAGAACCCAGAGGTTTCCGCCCTCCAGTGGACACAGCTGATAACTGCAGCTGCAGTGAAGCTAAATCAGTCTCTGTTTTCCCACCAGACTGATGATTCCTTGTTTCAATAATAAAAGTGTTTTTTTAATTACATTAAACATTAAAAAAATTAATGTCTTTCAGTTATTTTGATGCATCTGTATATATTTGAATATATTAATAATAATTGTTAACATGTGATTGTACTATATACATATCTATGAAATAGTCTGTTTCCTTTTTCTTTTCCATTAGTAATAAGTCAACTATTGCTTCTGGTCGGATCCATGTAGCCGTTCTGATCTTCCAGTGTTTTCTTCTTATCTAGAAGTCTGTACTGCAGTCCTCTTTGTAGAAGCATCATCATCTTTTCTATCAATCATTTGAACTCAACCTTCATTTGCAGCAACAACACGCTGCTCACTCACCTGTACCTGCCTGTCTGCCATCTGCTTCAAGCTTTGGTTTCATCTGAGCCCAAGAAATATTCCTCATCACTGAGAAATGTTCAGCTCATTTTACAATCATCTCAGTCTTTTCAGTCTCATGTTTAACCTGCTCTGTACAGTTGAGGATAAACTCAATCAGTTTGTCAAACTCTGTAGGGCTACAGATCCTACTAAGCTGCTCTGATCTTTGCCTCAATGCTTCTCTGCTACCAACAGTCTCCTGTTGTTCCTGAACCTTCCTTAATGACTCAGTATCTCTGCAGTTTTTGTTGTCGTCACTTTCTGAACCTCCACTGCTCTGTTGCTGAACTCACAGCCTCCACATGTTGCTGTGTTTCCCACCACAGCTCCAACATTTATCCTGAACATTTTCACCACTCTCCACATTTTAAACATGTCTGTTTGTCCAAATATTACAAATATGTGAAGGAGACTAAACTGAAGGCTTAGTTAGACCTATTAATGACTTTGCCCCCCCAAAAAATAATAATAAAAAAACTGATTGTTTTTTCCACTATAGATGTAACTCATCACCTATTGAACAACCAGAAGGTGGCAGCACTGATACCATCACCTGGAATGTCCTGCTCTGACATTTTACAGTTAGTATGTGACAACATATAAAAGTTAATCATCTACAACAATATATTTTATTAAAAATCTGTAATACAGAATTTAGGTTCTTTAATGAATTAGTTTTTATGTTTGATGCAGCAGAGTTTGTCTCTGCAGTCATCTAAGAGTCTTCTATGTAATTAAAGATATCTATTTATTGTTTATCTATTTATTGTGTTTGTATGTAAAACCATAGATTAATTGAAGCAACACTGGTGTATAAATATGTATGTAGCTTTATTAACAAGAGCCCCATGAAAATCTGATGTGTCTCCAGTGATTTATTTAGAAAAAATAGATGTTGTTCTTTGTTGTTGTTTTTCCTGTTGGTTCACTGTGATCAGTATATATTGACCTTAAACTGGTTTCAATGCTCCCCCCCCAGTGCTCACTGGTTCTCTGCCTGATAATAATAAAAACACAAAAATGAAAATCAGGAAAGGATGATAGAAAACCAATTACTTTAACTCCTAATATATGAAAAAATTTGGAGAAAATGAAGAGGAAAAAGAATAGGAAATAGGACCTTACAAGGAGCATAGAGAGTCCTTTATCATTTGTTGTAATGGTGAGTTTATTTGTAGTTGTAGCATTTCAAGTATACATTACTTATAACTATAATACATTGTCTATATATTAGATATCAAAAGAATTCTCTATATACTATGAGATGTCAGAAAAACATGTTATATGTTCATTACTTAAAGCTGTTTATTCTTGTTGAATCCAAACATCTATAAATGAAATAAGACACACGAATGAGACGTTGCCTTTACCTGCGGGTGGAAAACGAGCAGAGCACACCCTTGTTCATTTCTGAATTCATCGGCTTCCACCTCGCATTTTATTAGAATAGAGAGGCCCTAATTCACAACACACACACAGCTCTAAGGGAAGGGGGGGTAACACAGCTGTGTGTCAACATATATGATTTGTACATAAGCACTTCCTTGTCTCACGACCATTCTGACCTTCCACTAGTCCATCATTAATTAACTTCAGGTTTCTTGTCCTGGGATCCTCCCTAAGGATCTTCTCCAGACAAAGTCTCAGTGTGCTTTTCTAATAAATCAGTCACACCTATGACTCTGGTGTTTATAGGAGAAGGTCCTCGGCTCCTCTTCTCACCGTGATGCAGACTGAAGGAATTTGAAGTTGTCTCCTTTCTTCAAGAATATACAGGCATTTTAAGAAATGTATCTACGACCACATGTTAAAATAAAAGCACATGCTAATGATCATTTCTAAAAAGTATCTAAACAAACATTAGATAACAACAATACAGGTATTACATTATTCTGACAATTCTCTATATACTATGATGGGGTCACCAACCGTTTTAAGGCTTAGCGCTGCTTCATGGAAGAGCTGCTAATAGTGACCCATGAATGGAGGAGTCAGCGTTCACCTAAACTTCATGCATAATAAACACATTTTAATGTTTCTTTGAATTTCTAATTTTCTTTTAAATCTTGTCATTTTAACAGCTCTATAAATGCAAGTGTGAAAAAAAGAAGCACAACAGAATAAAATAAAGTTTCAAACTTAGCCTTGGGGTGAGTTGTGTTGTTTTCAGAACATGCTGAGGGCCCCCATGTGGTCCTTGAGGGCCCCTAGGGGCCTGCAGGTACCACACTGGTTACCCCTGTACTACCAGATATCAGAAGAATCGTTTTAAATACATGACTTCTAACTGAACCATACATTCTCTATATTCTACTATATGACAATAATACATCAAACATTTATGAATTACATTGATCATCAGTCCCTCTGACAGATATTTTCTCATCATCCATCTTTTAAACATCATTTTGAACCAAACCAGGTTTTTATTTGATCATTGAAGCTGTTCCAAAGTATTCCTCCCTTTTCTGAAACACACATAGATTTCAGAGTTGTTCTTGCTGTGGGTTGATATAATTGCCTGTTTCCTCTAAAATTATATCCATAATGTGCTTCTCTGTCTTGGAATAGAGTTTGAAAGTCAGTCGGCAACAATTCTGTTGATGTTCTGTTTATTATTTTTGCAGCTTCAACACAATAGTTTCAATAAGACATAATAAAGGAGGGATAGAAGCTGAATGATGCTTTCTGATCAAGGACAGGATGGTAACGTTTCATCACACCAACACACTTAGCTACTTTGGACTGTATAGAATTAATGTGTGGCTTTCATGACAGGTTTTCATCGATAACAAAACCCCCAAAAATCAGTTTTCTACAGTCTTTGAATTATTGTATTATCACCATTTATTTTTACTTGCATGTTAGTTTTGCAATTTCCAGACAACAGTTGTGTTTTTTAGAGTCAATGATGATTTATTAATGTTATTAGAGATCGATGTTTGAAATGTTAACTCTGTACTCCGTTAGATATAAGATAGCTGTGAAATTGGTGACCTGTGATGACCTTTGTACCTCCTCATCATCACAATGAAGTTAACTGTGAATTCTGCCTCTAGATAGACAGAACTTCCCCTGTCTTCTGCTATGGAAATGATGTGAAGCGTTAATCATGGATGCAGGTCGTTCCCTTTAGTTTGAGGAAGAGGGAAACACTGAGTTTGGGGCCACTGCTGCTTTCTCAGCTGTGATCAGAAGGCAGGCCTAAAACAAAGCAGCTAAAGCTTCCTCTGTAATTCATGCTGATATTGAGGATTTTGTTAAACATGACTGGAATCAATTCTGTTAATACTGGGGTGGAAAATATGAATTTCCTACTCAGTCCCTTCATTATCCCTTTATTTCCTTTTCTAAAAGTTTTCACTCAGGCCTCGGAGCTGCAAGGCTACACAGTGTCTGGGTGAGAGGAGTTGTTTTCTATTTCATTAGAGATTGTTTGAAAAAGAAAATAATAGTTTCCCATAACAGGCCAAGCTCTATCCTAAGGTTTATTCAACATTTGACTATTTTCCTCAACTGTCTGTAACTTGTTTTGATTAACTGTCTGTGGAAACTTTCACAGCTTGTTTGCAGGCTTTAAGTCAGTGAGAGAAACTTGGAGGGAAGAACATCAAGCTGTGTGTTATGATCTGTCTCCTTCTCTTTGCAAAGATAAAATAAAGTGCTGACTGACTGAATTACCATTGATCTCCTTTATTTAAATACATTTTCTTGTTTGAAGCAGATAAATTCTAAGTTTAGATTTGGTTCAATTTCTTCCAAACTACCAGATCAGCTGTGAAGAACTTTAATTGTCAATAAATCATTTCTCAGTTCCTCTTTAGACATTTTTCCTCTTTCAGTTCCAACAAACAGCAGAAAAAGTTCAATTTAAATCAGCTTTATTAGCTCAATGTTTCTGCTAAGGTTGGGAGATTAATGAGGTCATTTTAGTCCAGAAAATAATTAACTGCAAAGTGGAATAAAAAGCCAGATGACATCTGAACTAGTGTTTCAATCAATAAACATCTGATGTTCCAGGATTAAAATCACATTTCCACTAAAATGCAGAGACTGTAAAGAGACGCAGAGATTAAACACTTCTGAACAAAGAAATTGACAGAATCAACGTTCATTGAGTCAAATATTGGTATTTAATGAACAATAAGTAACACTTTATTACAAACACAGTTCTTCATTGTTTCATCTCTAATATATAAATCCTGAGGAGGCAGCCTGTTTATCTGAGACTAATGAACCAAACTGTTCAGATCAGAGGAAGAAAAACTACATTAGAGACAAAAACAGGAAACATGACAGAAAAGATTGGAGATAGAAATGTTCAAACTGCTTCTGATGGTGAGATTAAGAGCCAGGATCAAAGATTTACTGGAAGAGATGAAACGAACCAGAACAGAACCAGAACCAGCAGCAGCCTTGGTATAATAGCACTAGAAGCACATTGGTGGAAAAACCCAAATGAAACTTTGACTGGAAACAGAAGCAAAGCTTTGGATCCTGGAATAATCCCAGCTTCCATCTTTAAAGGACTGGAAGAGGATGAAGTTTACAAGGAATCTTTTCCAGGAGTTTCAGAAAGAAACCGACTGAATGTGAAAATGTTTCTGAGTGAAAGAGAGACAAACATGTAGAGACCGAACTATCTGTTCAACAGTGAGAGAGTTTCTCTGACAGGAGGAGAATCTTTAGACTCAACACAGAAACACTGAGGAACCAGAACCGACCCAGAATCCAGGATAAAGAGGTTCAGTGAATGTGGTGTTGAAGGTGAAGATGTGGATCAGAGAGTCAGAGGAGACTCTGTAGAAGGACAGAATGCCAGCAGGACAGTCCACATACACTGCTACTCTGTTAGAGACACGGGAGGAGGAGGAGGAGGAGGAGGAGGAGGAGAAGGAGGAGGAGGAGATGAATGTCTCTTTTTTATTGTGGCAGACAGAGTAACCTTCACCATCATAGCAGCTCAGACTCCAGGAATGATCATTCCCTCCAAACAAACAGTCCACAATGTTTCCTTTCCTCCTGATTCTTCTGTAACTCACTGATATATCAACTCTTCCTCTCCACTCGACCTCCCAGTAACAGCGACCAGTCAGACCATCACTACACAGCAGCTGAGGCCAGTCATCAAATCTGTCTGGATGATCAGGATATGACTGAAGCTCCTTCATCCATGTCACCTTCCTGTTGTCTTCAGACAGTTTCAGTTTTCTGTTCACTGTGTTTGTGTCGATTGTGAGCCGACAGGAATCTGATGGAGAAAACAAACACAATCCAGCTGCAGTTATTGATCATTTATTGACACTTTGATGACGACTCCTGAATGAGTGATGGACAGTTTGAAGATGGTTGAATGTGAGCTGCTCTGTTGTCATGAATCCAATGAAAAACACACTTACTCTTCCTCAGAGCTGGTTTCAACCATCGGACTCCATCAGGCTCCCTGAAAGGAGGAGGAGGTTCAGACCATCAGTGTCTTTCAGCAGGAAAACATGAACATTGTAATGGATCAGATCAGATTCCACTCTGACAGGCTGCTGGAAGAACTGGATCTGGGTCATTTGGACTCTGTGACCTGCTGCATATGTTGTCTGGTCCATTGTGGGAGAAACCAAACTGATGGAGCAGAATCAAAGCAGACACCATGATGCAGCCTGTACTGTCTGTCAGCTGCTAACAATGAACTCTGCTGTATAAAGCCAGCTGATGACTGAGGAACCTTGGCTCATGTCTGTCAGACAAGCTGCAGTCAGCCAGAACTCTGGACCCAATTCTACTCATTTCCTACTTTGGACATTAAAGAGTCCAAATCAACCAAGCTGGTTTTTCTGTCTCAGTACTGAAGGTTCTGCCACAGCAGACATTACATGGTTCTGTTCTTCTTCACTCAGAATCCAAGTGTCCAACATTTGGACCGGTCCATTTGAATGGAGCGTCTCTAAAGTCCTGTTCTGTAGTTGTGGTGTTTCAGCCCAGTTTGAACTCATTCTTTTCATTTCAGCTCTGCTTCCTGGACAAGATGAGCTGCAGCAGCTTCATCTGTTCAAAGATCTTCATCAAAGAGTCCTGATCTGTCTGAGACTTGAACCATTAAAGTCCTCTGCTATGATAGGAGCAGCATCCAGGTGACGGTTCTGATCTTCACTCAACACATCATGTAGTGCAGTCAAAGCTCCATCTTTATCTGCCTGAGGTGGAATATAGACAGCTGTGTTAGTTACTGATGGAGACGTTCTGACCCAGAAGGACGGTCAGAGCAAGTAAACTGATGGACAGATGCTCCAGATGTGCTCAATCAGAAAGTCCAGATGTTCAACCATCAAACCAGCTGTTATTAGATGTGACAAACACTCCACCACCTGCTGATGTTCCTGCCTTTAGTGGTTCTGTCCAACCAGTGCAGGGAAAGAATTGGACCGGATCATGTTGAGGTCCAGAACCACTGAGGTTCTCCATGTCTCAGAGAAGCAGACAAGGTTCAGATCTCTGAGGTTCTGCTGGAACTTTACTCTGGACACAGATGATCCAGTTTGATGTCCAGAAACTGGGGAACCAGAACCATCATCCACTGGGAACTGGATGATGGTGTGTTTGTTCACTGGTTCTGGTTCTGACTCCAGCAGGTTCTCCTGCTTTGTTCTTTGAAGTGAGGTGTATCTCTGGAGGCCGTCTGGAGTCTACAGACTTTCCAGGAATCGGTGAGTAGATGGTTCTAGAAGGTCCAAAAGAGTCAATGTTCTGGAAGTAGTTCGAACTAAAGTGTTTGGTTAGAAAAGTGAACTTAAAGAGACGATCCATCAAAGCTCAGTCGGGTCAGAGGAACCAGGACAGTGTTTGATCTCGGTCACCATGGTTCTAAATCAGACAATGAAACAGACGATGAACTAACTGCTGTCTGTTCAGCTGAGAAACGAACCACTCAGAAGGATTTACCAGAACATCATCAACGGAGCATTTAAACCATTGGATCTGTGGAACAGAGAAAACTGTTCCTCATTAGAACCCAGAAGAACCAGTTGGATGAATCCTCACCTGAATATTTCCAGGGTCCAGTCTGAACCAGACAGAAACTTCTGCCCTGAATCTTGGAGCTTGTTGTTCTGCAGGTCAACCTCTGTCAGACAGCAGGACTCGGACCTCAGAACCGATGACAGAACTTCACAAGTTCTCCCTGAGAGGTTACAGGATCGAAGTCTGAGAGACAAAAGGAAACAAGTCAAAGAAGAACAAACAGATGTTATTTGGACAGAAAAACTTTGTCTCAATCCATGAACAGTCAGGATGATCAAAGTTTGCTCTGATCAAAATAGAAACTCTATATTGTGTCGGTATTTATGTTCCACTGTTCTGACCCTGCAGGACCCTTGTGGTTGGGTTGAACATTTACCTTCATATCCAGCACTGATTACTGATATGGGGCCCCTGAGGACCTGCTGAGGCCCTTAGTTTTTAAACCCTGACTGCCAACTAACTAGTCTCTGTCCTCCTCCACAGGTTGGCTGCTGCCTTTAACTTTGTAGATGATTGTGCTTCACATTCCAACACTTCCTCATCCATCCTCCATCCATGATCACCACTGATTTCACTGACTTTCACTCTTCATGCTGGAAACTTGGATTCTTTGTGTTGAAAACGTTTCTATTTCAGAACTCTTTGACGTGGTGGGTCTCCCTTTAGTCGTGTCTCTGAACTGGATCAGAACCACGTAATGTATGGAAGATAAAACTGGGAATGTTTTACTACTTTCTACAAAGTCAGAAGTTTAGATAAAATGACTGGAAACATGTTAGAAAAAGACCAGATGATGATGAATTTATGAGCTTCTGATATAAAACATAAAATGAAATAAATGTAATAATAACATCATTAATTCAGCTATAATGCTGCTATCTTATGTACCTTCATAATGATGATGTTCTGAAGTTTTCAATAAGCTCTAGAACAGCAAACATCTCAGATTCTGTTCTAAACTATTTGGGTTTGTCTTCATTGCCTCTAGTCAAAGATTTTTGGTGAGTTTAACTCCTAGTGACCTAAAGCCATTTCAGGTTCAGTGAAAAGAGACGTTTGCATAAAGCTTAATAGGCCAGTTCTCTGATATCATCATTGCTAATAGAAAAAGTGAACAGATCCAGATTTACTCCTCCTTCTGTGGGAAAGTAGTAAAATAGTGATCAGGAGTGAAATGAAAGTTAAGTGTAACAACAATATATGTGTCTAATATTATTGTTAGGAGTATTTTATATATTTTTGTATTAGATTCTGTCTTGTAATTTAATGCATCAGCAAATCTGTTTCTATTTTAATTTTGTTTTTTCTTTTGCAACCAGAAACCACCAATAGGAGGCTTGTAAGTCAACACTCTGGTTTAGACAGCAGAGAAAATAGGAGTAGAAGAAGAAACTGTAGCTGGATGCAGCACGTTGTGCTGAACTATTGCTGAGAGAAAAGAAAACAGGTTATATGATCAATTCTGATGAATTACGGTAACGATTCAATTCAATCCAATTTATTTTTATTTATTTAGCACCAATTCACAACATTTCATCTCAAGGCTCTTTACAGACAATTCAATCAAATCACAGTCAGATTGGTTCAAAGTTTTCTAAGGAAAACCAGCTGATTGCATCGACTCATTGACTCGACAGCAATCCCTCACACCAAGCATGCATGCAGCGACAGTGGAGAGGAAAAACTCCCTTTGAACAGGAAGAAACCTCCAGCAGAACCAGGCTCAGTGTGAGCGGCCATCTGGACTCTAAGTTATTTCCTTGTTGTTTCCTCGTCTCTCCAGGTGTCTCCTCTGTGACTCTGTGGATCTATACCCACCAGATGCCAAAGTCTCACCGACTCCTTCAGTTTGTTCTCCTGTTTGTTCAAGAGTCTCCAGCTGGAAAACCAAACACTCAACCACTCATCTCTGCAGTAGAACTAGCCTGCCCGCCTCCAACGCTTCCTCCATCTGCAACCCCTGGTGATTCCTCCACCTCACATCGGCTCATGACTCCAGTAACCCCACAGCTGCTCCCCACTGTGGATTCATCTCTCCACTTACAATAAGGCCGTTCCTGTGTGAATTTATCTCCATGTCAAAGCTGCCTCTAACTTCTCTCCCATCCTCAGTTCTGAGGTGTTCTGCATCCAGTGACTCCAGGATTATAGTTCATTTAACCATCATTTGCTCACTCAGAAAATAAACTTTGTTTATTCTGATTATCTGACTTCTCTGGTGTTTCTGCATGTGGGTCAAGCGCTTAGTTTAGAACAACATGACAAACAGGGAGATGAGACAGAGCAGAGCCTCTATAAATTGCTCTAATGTTTTGTATTTGAGAGCAGAAGAAGAGACACAGAGAGAGCAGCATAGCAGCCACCAAGCCAAAGGATCTCAAAGCCTTTAGATTTATGGATCAGACGACTGATCCTAAACAGTTAGAACTGTTCTAGTTCCCACTCACTCAGTTTGACATAAAGAAAAGAGCCTTTGATGAAAACTGGTTCAAAAGCTTTAAATGGTTGAAATATTCTTCTAAAAATGCTGATTTCTTCTTTGCTTGTCAGATATTTAGCAAAAGTCTCAGATACGATGCAGCGATGAATGATGGAGTCGGTGATTGGAAAAAAGGCTCTGAGCAAGTTTCAAAAATGTAGAAAATGTTTGTAGAAAACAGAGACATTTATCTATCCTGGACACACAGCTGGACAAAGCTCTGATCCTAGAATCACCTCTGGTTTCAACCAACCAGTGTCTGAATTATTTCTGCCATCATGTTGGTGTTTATGGAGAGAAATTGTTCTCAATAATATTATATATTATTATATATGTAATATAATACGAAAAAAACGTTGTAATAAAAAATAACTCATTATTCAACATTTTGTTTGGGGCCTAAAGACAGACGATGTCAGACGTGTCTCTAATGGTTCGAGCTGCTAAATCTGCAGAAAACTCCAACCTCTATGAGAAGAACCTGCTGCAGCAAACAGGAAGGAGACTGAAAACATGGCCGACCCAAACCATGTTTAGAAACGGCATCTATGCAAGGATGAAACAACTAATCGAATTAATCGTGTTAATCGACTGTTGAAATAATCGTCAACTAATTTAGTCATCAATTAATTGTTAACTGGAAGATAGAGACTCTAAAACATGTTTTAAGCTGAAAGAACAACCAACTAAGAGTAGCAATTATAACAAAAGTGTAAAAAAAAGGAAAAAAAACAACTTTTTCGTCTGTCAATCATTTTTATCCAGAACTCCTCAAATGGGAAAATTTTTGTTTTATCTGGTTTTGTTCGGTAAAAAATTTTCTTTGAAAAAAACCTTTTTCTGTCCAATTATTAATCAAAAAATATTCAACAGATTAGCAAAATAAATCTTTGCGCTCTATTTCCTATACCAGCTGCTGTTTGTCAAGTTTTATGTTTTTGTTTTGTTTTTCCATTTAAATATCTTCATTGGGTCGGGTTCAAATATAACAATAATATTAAAGTTATCCATGGTATTTTAACATTCTTTAAATTGTATATTTTCTATAATATGTGTGGGATTCACCGCTGGCTGCTCCCCCCCATAGTTACATAGGAATACTATGTAATTCTAGCGCCTCGCTGAGGACACCGCGCTACGTCTGAATGAACCTTTACTGAACTATAAATATTTAGAGTTAAACCTAAAACATGGAGAATCAATAAAAAAAGGTTTGAGAATATTAACCAAGAATTTATGACATGAACAAATAAAACTTTGTTTGCAAATATGTTTTTTTATCTTTGGGAGAAAAAAACGAGTTATTTTATTAAAATGAAAAATAGTTTTTTATATATCCAATATTCCATCAAAAAAATATTTTAGAACAATTCTGAAAGTTTTCGGCCGCAGTTATAAAAACATTTCATCACAAATCGAAAAGCTTTGATTAAAAGTCATTTTTTGATTGATATTAGTTTTTGCTTGATTGTATAATATTGGGACTAATTTATCTCCATACAGGTTAAGGAGGATGAAGAGGTGGAGAAGGCAGCTGGACCTGTACAGCTGGACCCTGCCTGTCATGCAGCCACTAGCTGCCATCCTATGACCAGAGTCCATCCTGTTAACCCAATGCAATTCATTGGAAACAATAAATCCCTGTTTGTTCGTAGCTCTTGTATTGACTTGGTTCTCGCCAAGTACGTTCTTCACAGGAACACAGAAAGTTTGGACTCAGGGAGAACAGGAGAACCCAGGACAGATCAGTGTCGATTGGAACAGAAGCTACTCGTCACGTCACCACATTAAAAGCTCGTCTGTAGCTGCATTTAACTCCTATTATTAATAGTCTCTAGATATTAATAAATTATTATTTTCATTTATTTGGGAAATAATGATCAACACAGTCAGATAAACACAAATAAAATGGACGTTTTTCCAAAACAAACAAACAAACAAAAAAAAAAAACATCAGAGCCACCGGTACTTCACACACAGCTATGCTGACAGAGGGCTGCTGCAGACGGGCT
>JAUTBR010025452.1:0-12443 GCA_032361205.1 Pseudorimula midatlantica
GTTATTCAAACTAGTAATTGTTTGAATCAAGTAAACTTTGTAAAAGAACCTAGACAATCCTCTCTCCCAAATCAGATTTAGTCCGATGTGATGTCATATCAGTGATTCAGATGGGCGTCAGTCATCGGACAATGCCTGATTATTTTCGCAAATGTCCGAATTTATCAGAGACCATGCCCAATTGTTTTCAAAAATGTCCCAGATTTAAAAACCCTGTTAGGATATTGTCCTGAAAATCTTGTTGGCCATTTAAACACTGCATATTATCATGATTTATTCAAACGTGATGTCATATTATCATGATTTAGTCAGACGTGATGTCATATTATCTGGATTTAGTCAGACGTGATGTCATATTATCGTGGTTTCATGATTGTGACCCATGTGACAGTGATGTCATAATGCACAATACAAAATCTGCTCAGTTGATTGCTGTTATTACACAATCCACATTATGTCATGTTTATTGAATAATATATGTAGTACTTGGTAATAGTAATGACCTTTGGTTTATGTCCATAATCTGAGACGTAAAGGGGCATTCAAAGTGATACCATAAACCCTTAGGAAAACACCATCAAATCCAAAAGCTCTATGGGTTGTTACTCCTAGCAATCATCATATAGGTTACCATGACAACTGGTATTGGTTTCAATTGTTTAACCAGTTTTCTATTAATAATGCTGAATACTAGTACTTATAGCATACACCATTTGATTAAATATTCATGAATTGTGTTTATATCAAATTATCAGTGTCACCTGGATTGGATGATTATTCTGTTCTACACAGAACCATTCATATTGTCTATTCAAGTGATGCTTAACTATAAAACAGTCTGATCTGTGGTGCATACATCTTGCTCATTATTTATTATTCATGCAGAGGCTGAACTCTATTGTGTCCATTTTAACTAAATAAGTGCTGCATTTTTTTCCAATTCACATTGATTATTCAAGATTAAAATTAATTAATAGGGCATTCCAAAATTAATTTTAATCTTGAATACCGTAATCAGATTTGTTTGCAGCAAAATTTAATTGTATGATTCATATAACTTACTTGCTTCTTGGAGCCTTGAATAAAACTGTGACAATAACTTGTATTACCATGGCCAGTCAGATTACTGATGTCATCAAAATATCTGTAAAATATTTAATTGTTTTATTGTTCTATTTCAGAATGGGACCGAGTCCTAGACCAGAGAGATAAAAGTAAGTAGCATACTTCAACAGCAGAACACGGGAGTCATTACGCTCCAATAACTTGTAACCTTTCCTTTTATTGAAAAATTAGAATAAAATATGGTTAACCCTCTGCCTGCTGGATTAGGCAAGATCACTGCTCATTAGGGCGTTTCCGGTTGCCTTCAGCATGGAGAGGGTTAAACAAACTGTAAAAGCAGAGATTGTACTTGCAGTAAATGTGTTCATAGAGAAACCTTCAAAGACTGAAAAAGATCCACTGCAATCAAATACTGTAGATGCTAAGAGCAAGTACAATGTACAAGTATTCAAATTAGTTAATATCGTTAATATCATTAATTAGAAAATATCGTAAAAGAATTATTTTGTTTTAACTTTCAGATCCTCAAGCTGTTCAGTACTACAATGGTCAATAGATGTAAACTACTGCCGCGCTGTGGAGAGTCCCAGCCTGTATATCATTATCACCAGCATACAAGACATGCTTCAAAGGAGAATGCAAGTCGGGCACCTGGAACTTCACTTTGTTCTTTTTGTGTTTATTTCTTGCTTGGTGTTTTTGGGGACAGAAAAGAATATAATGTAATAAGCATTGGAGAAACGAGTGGAGGACACACCAATATTTTCATTTTCTGTAATATTTTTGCATGGATAATTGGCAGCAAACTTTTTATTTTTGTTCATTTATTATTATTTTCTTAATGGAAGCAAAAGCGTTTCATTGCAGTCAACCATTTATTGTTTTGTTATACAGCCTTATTTTCTGTCAGAACCATGCATTGAGCTTTGTAGACTCCCATTTTGTTGATCATGGATACACTGTTGTTTGCTTTGTTGTATATTTATTGGTAAAATATGTAGACATTGGGTCTACACACCGATTCGAAACTATATATAAGTATCATGTGTTTAGGAACATTTGCCAATTCATCAACCAAGGGCATTTATCTCTAACGGCTCATATATCTGTTCTGTGGTGAGAGCAAGTACACCTCTAACACCAGTTCTTCAGTATTGCCATTCTTCATCACGCGTCTGAGTACATTCGCCTAGTTCGTGGCCTCACTGCCTCTCTAGAACTGTGTCAGTGTTGTGCGGGAAGCATCGAGTCGTCATCCATACAGCAGCAACACGTAGGGGAAGTTGCTTCATAGCTAGCAGTATAGACCTTTATAGAAGAACTGCTTTTACCCAAAATTCGCTGAAAGCGGCATTCTGTGATGGAATTATTGTGTTGGCAACCTTGGGAGCAGCATCCTCTGAAAGTACGTAGAGATTAGGAAATGATTGTGAGAGAGAGAGAGAGAGGATGCAACCTGTGACGGTGATGTGATCGTAGCTGTGTTTTCTATCAGTTCAATAGGAGCAAGTCATGTGATAACATTTCTTATGAGAAAAGGGTACTTGTTTAGTTATCGGGAACATCGTGATGTGATCGTACTGGGATCCGACGTGGATGTGGTTGTGAACATGGTCCATCTGAATTATGAATGTTTGGAGACCGTATAGCATAGCATCATCGCAAGCAGTGATTTGGTTTGTGAACATTAGACCAGAAGATGTACTGAAATTTGACACAGGTGTTCCAGAAGGGAAAATTAATAAAACTGTTTGATGCTAAAGACGCCGAGACTTGTCCGAGTGCACGCAGCAGCAGGGAATGGTAACATCATGCAAACCTGATGGGAAAGTCTGACAATCCTGGCTTCCTAGCCTGCTTTTCCCCCGCGTTCTCTCCTCTTCTGTTTTCTGTGCCTTTATGTTCCGGTAACTCTGTCGTACACGCTGCAGTCAGCTCTGAGGTCACGGCGGCTGTCGCAGAACACTCCAGGTAAACCCCCCTCGTGACCAGGTCTGCTTTACCATCTACGGTGCTACCAGACTGCTAGCCACTAACTGTGATACAAAGAGAAGAACTCATTGAATGTGTGCCACTTGTATGCGAGGACTCCCTGTTTTCTATTTTCCGTGCGAGATGACATTGTGAATGGTGTTAGTCTAGAGAGTTACGGCAACAGTCTGCGTCTGCACCACCGGCAGGCTCGTGTCTGTCCACCAGTCCGTGTCTGTCACACCGCAGTCTGTCTGCTAGCTCTGTGGACGAGATGAAGAAGCTGTCGTTGCCCTCTTTTGTGTTATCGATGTATAGTTCCATTCAGCTGTGATCCACCAGACTCCAGTGGACGTGGAACCTTCCAACAACCTTGATGATACGTCCTCAGTCTATGTTGGCCTGGCGTCACATTGGTAGCCTTGCTGATGCTAGTGTGTGTTGTCAATGGCCTGCTGTGTGTTCTTACCATACCAAGTGGGAAGTGCACTGAGCTATCCTGCTATTAGAAGCTAGTTCCCGCCAACCCAAGTCTTGAATCCTGCCACGAGTTGATCATGCCCGAGCAGGACCTCCCGTTGTGTATATATACCAATGTTGACCATGTGGTATAGATAGGAGCCTGTCTGCTTCGCGACAGATGGGTGCAAACCTGGAGTGTACATTTGTATTATAACCAGAGCTTCAAACAGCTTATAGATTGTAATTCATGACTATTTAAGAACTATCTGAAAATTGAGAATCATTCCGAGCGATGCGAGAAGCATCGGGGAACTGTGGTCCTATGTGGCTGAGGGAGGGAAGAGATGTCGGAGTCTCCAGTCTACATATGACAATTCTGTGGGATAATTTGGAAATCTAGCCATGCGCGAGAAAAACTTATGTGTGGCGATTTCCATGTGTTGAATTAACCCCTCTTCTACCAAATCAGATAATTTTGAATTAATATATTGAAATCCTATTTTTGAGCTTCAAGCCTAAAACATCATAAGTCTGTGGAAGAAATGTAATTTGGTAGATGGGGGGTTAATATATAAATATATATAAATATATATATGCTCTAGACAATAATTCTGAGCAATGTTGCTGCCAATAAAGCACAAGTTGAAATATTTACAACCGACCTCAACCAAGAGCTCATAAATTTCTGCTGACACAACGAGAACAGTCGGCAAAAGACTATTGTTTGATTTTGTATTGATGACAAAAGTTTTCTAAATCGTACATGCCTATGAAAAGTGGGCATAGGATGATATGAGTGGCGTCATGTCATTAACACGACAGTCGCACAGCAACCAAGCACCAGAAGTGTTGTGTGCATCCAGAGTTTCAGGAGAAACGTGATAGGTGTTGTCAAACTGAACGAGGAAGTTATAACTGTATGATAGGACTTGACATGGAATTGGTCTTCATTTCACACAGTGTGTTCCTCAAAAGCTAAACATCTAAAGTATGTTTTACTGCCCCAGCACATCCTTTCAGACCATGTCATTACGTAATGATACATGCACAGTAATATATATATAAAGTTGACATACTTCACCACATTTCATAGGCTATCAGCCAGTTTGGTGATACACCAGCATCCATTATCTAGTGTTGGGAGGATTAGGCATATTCACCACCTACAATTAAATCAATATCTGGGGCAATAAATAGGATATTGTACAAGCTCTAATATCAACAATTTGTCTCGAGCATTTTATTTTCCTCGCTAAAACATGTATAAAATATTTCAATTGGGACATCAAGTTGATAGATCGTGTAATATTCTGTAATGATGAAATCATTACAAGAACTATTTTGTGAGCACGAAGCTATGTTGAGATTTGTTGATATTGCAAAATGCAGTGGAACTATTAAATTATTTTTTATTTATTTGTCAGTGATTTTTAAAGTAACTTTAAGTGTGATTTGTGAGACTAATTACCTGCTCAGGACTATTAGGAACTGTTATAAATTGTTACGAGATACATATAAAAATAAACAGCTTTTGTTTCAAATATATTACCTTGTGTTTTGTTTGCTTTTCATCAGAATTGTGTCAAGATTAAAGGAATGAATTAATATTGCTTCATATCACAGCAGGAATATTCAACCTATTTGGAAATTCAGGTCAAGTGACGGTACCATTCTCTGCAACCGATGGACGATAGCTTTGCTCTGCAGGATTAACTGCTGAATCCCATTATCATCTGGGGAGAGTGGACTAATCTCCATATTCACTCACTCGCGTCACAGCATGCCTCCTCTGGGAATTTCTGCAGATGTCTGGCGACTAGATACTCATTCGTAGACAAAAAACACAACACCAGTCTTCCTGTTATAATTTTAATGGTATAAACGAGTCACAAGCCTAAAATGGGATACTCACAAGACTTGTGAATCTATGCAACATGCAGGAGATTTCTATACATGCATCTTCATATTGCAACAACAATCCGGGACCACTTTCTGTGTCCACAATAATATAAATTTCATGTACCATATGATCACTTGCGGGAAACGAAAGGGTGCAATAAAATTTGGACCCATGGTTATTGCCAGCTTTATGAAATCTTTCAAAATAAATTTCACCAATATTTATTTTATTTCAAATGCAAATGTTTCAAATATCTTGACAATGACACATGTACCTGCATGTTGATGATGTGTTGAAGCTTAGACAGCTTTATGAGAGGGAGCCACAATGTTTCTATGTCTGTACAACTACCTACAACTGAAGTGTACACAGTATGTACAGGTCTTCATACACGTTCCAGCTACTACACAATATACAAAGTGCAATATCGTAAATCAAAACTACCCATAGCAGCCAGGAACTTCAGCTCAAACTTAACGAGGAAAACATTAGTTTACATTACACAAGGACAACTGTACAACTTTACATGGAGCTGATTTATTCGCAAAGGTCGGCTAAATGAACTCAATATTGGCACAGGAGCTGAAGAGATCAGAGAACAAAGTCAAACAAGTTTCACTCACATGGACGTGAAAATTAAATGGGAAAAACAATAGTCGGGGAAAACCATACATAGGACTTGTTTTACAAATTATTTTAGAAAAACTATTGTTTTGGAACATTAGAAAATGTTTTGTGTCCAATCATAAATGGAAACATTCAGCGACACATTAATTGTGGAGTTATGAAGAATGGGTATTGTATTTCTGACAATAAGGTAATAAAATGCTCCCTAATAGACAGATTATAACAAATTAATGGCATTAAAATTGACAAATATTTCAATTCGAAACACTGATTTGGCACCATAGAACATTCACCGGCATTTCCAGACATCGAAACAAAAGGAGACAAACTGGAGCGAGAACCTTGCAACAGTGTGGACAATTTCAATCATGAAAAAACAAAAGCATGATTGATGTCCTAGTTTTACACATGATGTACCGAATTTGAAAACTGTAAAAGAAATGAACACTGTTGGCAGAATCTTTTACGTGTACAATGCAATGTAATTAAAGTAAACATGGGTTCCTGTTCACAAGAAATGAACCAATATTTTAACTTTAGAGAAAATTCATCTGTTGTAAATTAGGGTTCAACCGTAATGCTTGTCTGCTAGTCCACGGCAAGTGGATTCTCCTGCAGACCAACTAATAATATAACGTAGTGCATCAGTGACTGGTACTTTCCCCTCAAGACTGCAGCATGGTTTGGGAAGGTAATAAATAAAAGGGTTAACTATGTCATGGTGTGAAAGTATGGTTGCTACTTCAGGCTGTGTAAATCTACTTGCCATCTGACAAGAGCAAATTATCAGATTGACAAACTCTCTTCTGGCCTGTTCGTTTTGTCACTTTTCTCATTCGGAATGCATTCAGTTTTCGATTTGTACCAGTTAGTATTCGGAATATCTAAATTACATTCAATGCGTTCGATAATTTTTTTCGAATAGATTTTTCTATTCCAGAAAGGCATTCTGGAATACTAGTAGTATGCATGTGCAAAACAAACCCCATTTGTCTGAAATTAGGCAATCCCCGGAATAATAGTAAATACAAATGCTGTACTTGTCGTAACTTCGTGTAGCCGTCTACAGACAAAAGAATAAACCATGTTACGGTTGCATCATCTAGACATGATGTAGATAGATTTCCATGGTCTATTTGAGAAACTTGATGACCAAAACTAGAAATTTTAGGGTTTCAAAGATCTCAATTTTTATTTGAAATTCCATCAAGAAACAATCAGAATTCTGATTAATTTTAAGTTGGGGACTGAAGGCGGGGCATGCGTACCAGTTGCCTGCATGAAGCATTACCAGTCTCAGACTAGCAGCCACTCGTTAAGGTTGAAACCCTGTAGTTAGGTAAAGCTAAGAAAAGATGTGAAGACAGGGAAAACTATCGGGAGACCACAGTTGAGACAACTATTATCTTCTGAGGAGTTAATTATTGTTTTACATTCCTACAGGAATCTTTCACCCATATGCATTTCAAATGTTTTTTAATGTTTTTAGATGATGAAAAGAAATTGAGACAAATAAATGTTCCTACTTATTCAAAACTATCATAACTTATATATCCAGTTTACAACAAAACTCACTAAACCATAAACATTTTCAATGCTGTTCCAAGTGCACGTCACCAAGATGACAGTAGACTTAAGTAAAGAAGCTCCACATTAAATAAGAAGCTACTCCTAGGACAGCAGCAACCAAAGAGATATTGTGCTGAACAGTCTGGATATATATACATGCATATACAGATATATACTTAGCATCATATACACAGGGAAGGTGTACAAGATAAATACATGCTGGTATTGCTCTGTACAATGGTCAATAAAAACACAAATAGTTGATCAACCCCGCACTTGGGCTTTGTTGCATGTTTCATTATGGACACTAATCTCAAATGTCATAATGGGCATCTTTGAGTTAAACAATTCCTGCCAATCAATTTCCAAGTCTTCAGCATTAAATGCTCGAGTAGATGGCGAGTACTTTGTCACTAGGACTTGCTTCAGGATTGTATTACAATATAATCCATTTCACAGTAAATATCCTTATACATGTAAATGTTCTGAAATATATCATCGTTTTTGCCGACCTTGAAAATCATTTACATACAAGTAAAATCCAATATGAGTGAATTATTGTTTTATTGTTTTACGTCACGGCAGGAATCTTTCACCCATACACGACGAAAGTCCAATGTGAAATCATGGTATAGAAGAATCGTTAAATTTAACAAGCGGCTGAGTTTATTATTGGTTTACATTATTTCACTCACTCACTTGTTAAATTTAATAATGTTTTATGTCATGATTGCACATCTATTTTTTTTAAATATTTAACAAGAACCTGGTAAACAGATCATGACATTCTACAAACAAGTACTTATTGTGACCAATTACTCTGAAATATACATGATTGTTTCCCAGCAACTGTAACACTGATGGAAAAGGCAATCAGTCGCCATCACTAGGCAGAAACATCAATGGGACATGTAGTGATGAATACCTAACCACAAGGTGCCCCTATATTGAGCAGTGGTGACAGTGTGGGCAGCCAGTTAACAGGGGTGCATTCAATCGGCCCAGGGCTGAGTAAGCCGCTTAGTTAAACTGGTTCCCTGTCCTACAGTTCCTACGACTTTTGAGACAGTGGTTAGTTTGGTGATCTGCTTACAAGCCCTTGTGGCTTTGAATGCACCCTGGGTATCTCTTTGTAACTACTGCTGACAGGGCACGAACTGTCTCAAACTTAGTGCAATACTGGATTAACTAAGATACAAGTGTCCCAATTCTGAGCTCATAGAGGTAGCAGTGCACACACACACCTGACCAGCATCTGCAAGAGTCTTATCAACTACTGAAAGAAAACATGACATCAGTACAAAATTATCGACCCCAGATTAATAAAATTAAGATAACCGGAGAATAACAATAATAACTTCCTATATTTAAGTTGGACATTTGATCTTATGACACAGAACTATCCAAATTACTAAGTATGACTATTGAAAATATTAATTTGAAAACGGTTCATAACAGACATATAATAGTCAACAATAACACTTGCTCTAACAAATATGCGAACGTTTAGTGTCCAAGATAATACACACTGTAACAAAATCTTCCACATGTTTCACCAAGACTGCCAATGAGCTTTGCTATTGTGATGCTGCCTTCAAATGGGTTTTCAATAAAGACATGGATTCATTTTTCTTCTCGATGATTGGGTCCGAAGCTGCCTGGTCGACGATGCTGAACACAAACTGGAGACAGCCCACTTTGATGTAGCTCCCATGATGCAACAGGGCCGTGCCTTCCCAGCCTGCACCACTGCCACCAATGAGGCTGGAGCTGCTCATACGACAGTTACAGGAACGAACAACCTGCAACAAGACACTTGCTGTAACACAACACTGTAACATACAATCTCTAACACCACTCAGTGAGACCTTTGGTCACATGATGTGATTTTTCATGAGAATAAACTCGGTTCTGTTCTGGTAAGGGGACAAACAAGAACAGTTCTGGAACAGTTCTGGGACCTGTTTCACAAAATGATTATAGCACTCCCCGAGTGGCTACTCAATATTAGATGTAGTCATACAGTTAATACTCTCGTAATGCTATGATCATTCTATGGACGTTACCCCTGCAATCGAATGAATATATCAATGGCAGTGAAATATGCTAAATGGAATGCAGTTGTATGATCTTATCTCAATTGAATGCCGATATAGTAATATTCTCATGCTCAGTTATGTAATCAGAAGGAAAAAATGTCACGTTTTCAAAATGAGATCACATGCAAGCAAATGAAATGTATGTCCATGTGTTGCCCATGTCGATGAATATTAATGTGAAAATAGGAAATAATGGACTTAACAGTAAATTATTATTGCCGATTGCATGTCACTTGTATTATCAGGGATCAATCTTAACACTAGCCCGAACCCTTTCTCAAAACGTTAAAGGTATCCTAAGGACTAGTAGAAATTTAAGCCTGAACCCTTTCTCACAACGTTAAAGGTATCCTAAGGACTAGTAGAAATTTAAGGTTTTGTAACAAATTTGTTATTTGAATCATTATTCGGGCTAGCAGCTTTGAAAGGTTAAGTTCTATCCCTAATTATTATTTCAACCATGCCTGGCAAAAGTTTAGAAAACATTTGGAGATTTATGATCTACGAAAAGGTCTGTATAACGGCTCCTTACATCGTTAGCTTTAGCAGTCATAGTGAGTTTGTCTTGTTTTTCGTTGCTTTCAGGGTTTGATGTAGAGGAGGTGCGTGAAGCGCGGCTGTTGATCTCGCGGACGGCTGCGACTACTGCTGTGGGCTGAGGTGTGGTGGCTGGCTTGTCGGAGAAGTCGCACGAGTACAGGACGTTGTCCACGGTGGTGCCGTGCT
Organism: Pseudorimula midatlantica; assembly: GCA_032361205.1. NCBI lineage: Eukaryota > Metazoa > Mollusca > Gastropoda > Lepetellida > Lepetodrilidae > Pseudorimula > Pseudorimula midatlantica. Next base: position 10,420 of record JAUTBR010025452.1, read on the forward strand.
CGCTGTAGTTCAACAGTTCGTAGTGACGCGTCATCTGCAAAACAGTTGTCATTATGTTTACACATGTTTTCCAGTAGCCATCGTAGTCGTCGCAAATGGGTGAATGATTCCCGCAGTGACATTAAACTCCATATTCACTCCATATTTATCGTGGATAAAAAGTTAAATTTCAAACAATTAAATATGATATGCCAAGATTCATAAGTTAAAAAACCCAAGGGAGATAATTTTACAATATGTGAGTAAAGTTGAACTTTATGTATAATTGTTTATCACTATCAGACTAATGTTTTACGTCACAGCTGGAATATTTCATCCATAGGTGACTATTGATAAAAGAAATTCTTATTTAGTTACAAAGATTCAGAAGAAGAAAGCACATGCATCTGAGGCAGAAAATACTGCAACCCTTTTAGATTTGCTGTCAGTACAATTAAAACCAATTAAACTTTTTGTGAATAGCAACTCGGACAAAGACCAAATGAAGGTAAAGAAATTGTTGGCACTCGGTGAATTACCTCATCATAAAAGATGCAAGCATGCTTGGGCGACACAAAACTGCAAGTTCCAAACTGACTCAAAGAAACATCCATGTCAGCACCTGGAAGAAAACAATCCAATTCATGTTTCTTCTATTGCACACAAACTATATTTACTGTGGAAGCTAGTCTACATAAACATAATTCTTGTCTCATTAATTTACATCCATTCATTCTAAGATATATAAATCTACAGTGAATCCGGCAATCTGATTAGTTTACATGACGAAATAAATTGTGTTCATTCATTAATGAACAAAGAAATCTTTAGGCCACTCCCACTTGATTGACAGGCATCTGGTGACACATCACCAACCATTTATTGTCAATATTAATGCTCAGCTCTAAAAATATTAATTACAATTAATGGACCACAAAATACATTAAATCCCCACCAATTGTTCAGTATTTATTAATATTGACTGCAATATGTTTTACAATCATCAAGGTATGAACAGAAAAATGCAAACTATTTTACAAACCACGTCGTGGATTCATACAGTTCGCACATCTTTTCTGTCCATACCTCGATGAATCTTGCCGCCACTCCTCAGCTACATGTTCCACAGGGATAGAAGTTCCTACTCGCCCAGCGGCCCGATCCATTTCATGTTTTGTTATTTATATCATTATTCGGGCGAGTACGTTTTAACGTTAAGTTCCAACCCTGGTTCCATTGTTCACCACTTACCCGTTCCAATACTCATTGTTCTGTAGGGCATGGGGATAGCTTGACCTTTGCCGGTCAGAGGACATAGAACTGCCCGCGCTCGGATATCACCTGACCCTGAAGTAAACATCACATTGCCATGTCAATAACTGATTATTGTCTTATCAGTCTCAAGAGTATATTTGCAATGCAAAGTTGCGACAAACAGTTACACATTGATTGATTGATCTGTTGTTTCACATCATTGCAGCATTATTTTACCCATATATGCATACACAATTCATTGCTAATTCATCAGTATGGAAAGCTCTTTAAATCCGACAGGCATGCTTACATACTTATCCAAGTGTTTATCTAATACTATTCCTGTAAATGTGCTTCTTTGTGGCAATTTGGAGCTACTTAAATGGCAGCTTTTGCAGCTTTTGCGACTTTGCACGATCTCTAGAATTGCTCTAGATCCTTGTGAAACCGCTCAAAATATGTCATTTGACATTTCAAAGGGAAGTAACTCATCCATTGTGTTCAGCCAGTTAGGAACAATAAATATACACAATGGTAACATACTAACAAGGCTCATTCACTCATTTCCTAAGCTGATTAGGACCTGTTTCGAACTATTAGTGAAACCTGATATCACCAATTTATAGTACATCTGAAGAGTTGAAATATCCGTTGCCACGTAACAACCAACTTCCCTTCCCATGATCAGATCAGAATCAGAATCACTTAGAAACAGTCTGAATCAGCTAGAAACAGGTCTGAATCAGCTAGAAACAGGTCTGAATCAGCCAGAAACAGGTCTGAATCATCTA
>JAUTBR010025563.1:0-14371 GCA_032361205.1 Pseudorimula midatlantica
TACCCAGGGTATATCCTGACACCCCTTTCAATTATACTCTCCTATATACCTGTGGAGCCCCCTGGTGGAAATATGTACCCCCAATCGACCGGTTAGGATGATGTCTGAACTTGCACGTTAATGTTTGACTTCCAGTCATCCTGGTCACCCAATCGTCCCGGTGATCTGTCGACCAGGAAGTCAGAGTCGCAGATCGCTAATCAATTCTGTCATTGGAGCTTACCGGGATGGATTGATAAATATGCTGCTTCTCCGTTTCGGTTGTTAGCGACAAAATGATCGATGAAACTTTGACCCTTCCACCCCGATCTCTGTTGTTAGTACTGCGCATGCTATTATATTAATAATCGGCATAAATGGCTCACCAGGTACTGTATATTTTCCTGGTACATGAGATCATGAAATTGAAATTAATGCTGTCATTTAAGCATGTTGACTGGTTGTGGAGGTGGTTGTGAAGGTGGTTGTCTAAGTGATTGGTGGTGGTTGTGTAGGTGGTTGGTGGTGCATGTGATTGAAGGTGGTGCTAGTGAAGATGGGGTTAGTCATGGTTATGGTTGGTTGGTGATCACAGTGGTTGCGGTGCTTAAATGTTATACTTGATCTGGTATAGTTATATAACAATTGCTTCTTACAATTATTTAATTGTTTGTTATTTCTTTCACTATAGTATATGATAAGTATTCTAATATCCAATGTAATATTTACATACATTGATTGATACTATCTCATCATGGTAAATTGTAAATACAATATATGATGGATATTTGGTTGATAAACTTTGCAGCAACCGTATGCAATTTTACTTTCATAAAATTTCCAAATACATTTCCAAATTACAAACAAAAATAAATCAGCATATGAACATTCCAAGATTAAACCTTCTACTCTTGCATGTATTGATAACGGATAATGAGCTCCCAAACCATTTTTCTTTAAAAAAAACCCAAATCAGCTCAATTATTACTTCATGCCATTACTTCGTGTTTTAAATAAATGGTTTCGTCCCTGCAAATCAACAAAATTGACCGTGAGAAAAGTATTCTTTTAAAGATTACAACAAGGAGAGGAAAATCCCATAAAATATTTGGGGGATTTTACAAAATGGTTTCATCCCTGGAAATAAGATACAAAAGACTAATAAAAGTTTAAATTTAAATTTCTTTTAAATTTCAACATCTTTTAAAACCACAATGTTAGTTACCTTAGATCTACATTTTGATATAACTTTTGTTGAAGTAAACATCTCCCATGAGTTGATCTAGTAGCAATCATGGTCCATGTCTAGTCACATTATTGTATGCTTTAAAGATGTACATCCATGTTTGGAATTTATTGACTTTGATAATGGAGGTGTTATGGCCTGTGGCAGATTCTGTTTTTATATTGCTTTGAAATGTGTTGTAGACATGAATATAAATAGTTAAATTAACACCCACTGGTGTTCAATCCTATCATTATTATTCTTAAATAATCAATTGAGCAATATGCTCCATAATATTTTATTTGTGTTATGCATGTCATACTTATTTGGTATGCTTTTTAAAATGTGAAGAATTTCTTGCACATTTTCAAAATGTATTAATTAATCAAAATTTATATATTTGATTCAACAAGTATGCATCAGTTAAAAGATTTTAAAAAAATCATTGCACAACCGAATGATAAATGCTAAATTCATTGCATAACCATTTATCAACCCGTCAGCGACATCCACCGTTACGTCTTGACAAAGTACTAAGTCATGTTTGTCCCTTCGATGACTTTACTAAAGTGGTTCGTGTGTTCACTGCTCTAGATCCCACCCTCCATACTCTGTCTCTAAACACCCCCCACCTCCCCCACCTCCCAGACGCTGCCTGCCGACCCCCAATGACCCACCCTGAATCACCCATCGGATGTACGTGAAGCGACTTGCTCCCCTCGCGCAGACCCAGCGCCCCAGTCTGAGCACTAGTCTCCATGGTGCTGTTGCTGACTAGCTGACTGACAACAGATCACGGTTGCTAGGGCTTAAAGCTACATACCCTCCTACTGGGGTGTTGATGAGGTTGGCTTTTGATTTGTGATACCCGATTTATACCTGTCTGCCAGAGAACTGGTTTTGCATGCATTGTGCACTTAATATTTATACCCACGTTGAAATCAGAGGTAGCATCTATTTTAAAATAATCTTTTGTGGAATTTGTGGTTATAGTTTGAAACATTTGCATTTATATTAACCATGTAGTTGTCGATCATTGGAATGCAAGCCAGAAATTCTCTTGAACACGTGCATTTCACCTCAATCAAACCATAGAAAAACATATTATTACCAAAAAATATTATATATATATATATATGTTTACTATAAAGTATGATTATATTAAATTTGAGAAATATTTTCTTAGGGTATTCTTGATTAAATGTATACAAAAAATACAGAGAAGTCTGAAACATTCAAAAAATGTCATTAGTACAGTAATAAATTGAGAAAATGAATCTGGTTTAATTGAATCCTAAGGCAGCAGTCTACTCCTCCAAAGGGCATCAATTAACAGAAATTGCTCAACTTAGGCTTATCCATCACAACCAGCGATGAGGGAAAAAAATGTATCTATGACCGTACAGATATTATGATTTCAGCTACGACTAAACAAACATTATCACTACTTGTGATTGAACAAACATATTGCCGTTATGACTAAACAAACAAAATTCACTTCTTGGTTAGGTATGCCCACAATAATTGGTGAATAAATGCCATTGAGCCAGCTATAATTGAACAATCATAAACCCAGTTATGACTGAAGAAATATTATGACTCCAATTATGACTTAAGGAAACATTTTTACCCCTTCCTAAATACATATTATAACTTTATGATTGAAATTATATTATGAACTCCAATTATGACTAAGTTCAGAATTATTAGCCTAAACAATGGTTATGATTAAGTAAGCATTATTAACCTGACTAATTAATTGTATGACTAAGTAAACATTATTATCACTAATTCATTCTTATTACCAAGTAAGCATTATTATTACTAATTAATTCCTATGACTATTTAAGAATTATTATGCTAATTAATATGTATGACAAAGTAAACATTATTATAACTAATTCATTCTTATGACCAATAATCATTATTATTACTAATTAAGTTCTCTGAGTATTTAAGAATTATTACGCTAACTAATTAATATGTATGACAAAGTAAACATTATTATAACTAATCATTCTTATTACCATGTAAGTATTATAATAACTAATTCTTTTGACTGTATGTAAGTAGTATTGCCGTAACTAATTAATTTGCATGACCAAGTAAACATTATTATTACTAATTCATTCTTATCACTAAGTAAGCATTATTATAACTATTTAATTCTTATGACTACCGGTAAGCAAGCATTTAAATTAATAATTATGGTGATAACATATACAATTGAGCAACTATCACTTTAATCATGAATGAACAATCGCTTACTATTACTAGTGCTAATACAGCGATATGTTTCAATATTTCCAAATTAATATGATTACTATCGATGCCATTTTTTTCCCACTCAATATTTATTTTACAACACGCGATAAGCTGTATGGTTATGACGGTTAAGTACGTTCAACTGCTCTCCATATTGTGGCTGGATGATCTTTGTTTATTTTACATTCATCATACACCGTGGCAGCTATTGAATTCCCACTGAAGACGTCCTGTATAGGAGAAATGTCAAAAGTGACAAACGTATCGCGTATACTTTCTGTTCATTGTGGAGGTGAAAGTGACGAGAGCTTGACAATTCATCTATATATGCAAAATGGACTTTTGTTGTAAGGCACTTTGGATAGTCGGCATACCATATTATATAGAAACGCGTGAACGGTATAGTGTTTAGGATGTCTGAAAAGTTAACAGACCCTCTCAGATCATCCTGAACTCTACCCCATTCACATTTCTATATATATATTTATGTCATCTCGGGTTGCATGTTTAACTGTGGATCGTGGCGTACTTTCCGATATATACTCGCCACATTAAAATCAATCGATTACGGGAAACTATGTCAACATGGTTTGCTCAACAGGGTAACCGTTATCCACTGTGGGTATCAGCGCGGGCGATTTACGATGGGTACTCTGTGTGCGTATGAAGAAAGAAATCCAAATCGCGTCGGGTGTTTGTCGTCGTGTCACCAAACAACGGCTATGCAGGATGTGTTTTTCCTGGTTTAACTTTATAATATCGGCGCTGATTTTATTAGAGTGGCGTGTTTGATCAGGCTCTGTTTGCCAGTGCTAGTGTGTGAGTCGGGTCTTGACGGGTGATGGGAGAATGTATTTATTGCCGGACTCGCTGAGCAAATATCACCTGTTCAATACATCTTTGGGTATTGGGTTCGCATAACGGGGTAGTTGAGAGTCAGATGAGGCTTGGGGAAGTGGGGGAGGAACGCGGGGAATATTGGGGTGAACATGCTGAGACTTCACCACAGTCTTGGTAATGGGAACAGTCAACGGTTCATTAACCGTGTTTCAGGATGCATTCCAACAATGGCGTCATTACACAAATGTAATCTAGCTTGTCAATTAGTTAGTATTTCCTTATAGGTGAAATATATCTAAATTGAATATGCCTTACCTCTGAGGAAATGTCAAACTTCAAGCTTTGATTATGAAATTTGAGCACCAAAATAAAGTGATTTAACGGTATTCTGATATTGTTTACTTAAACTATTGGAATAAGAAGTTAAAAGCAGGGGTTAATATTAATGCTAGTCCTATAGCCAATGGCTAGTGGTTTCTGGCTGGGACTAGTAGATTCCTAAATCTGGCAGTACTGCATGGCTGGTTACATTTTCAAAGCACCTACCTTGTTTTTATTATTGTTTAAAACAGTCTTCTGTGTTATTTTTTATTATTTACTGACCGGACTAATGAAAGTTGGTGAGGACTAGTACCTTTTTCACCCCACTAGTCTTGTGTGGCTAGTGCCCATTTAAGTTAATATTAACCGCTGTAAAAGTCTTTTAATAATTAACAATTGTCAGTATTATGTAATATCTTTTACCACTTTTTATACACAGTTGGTCCCATGCCTGTTTTTCTAGTTTACTTTCAAGATATGTTATTATCAGTATTATCAGTATTATGTAACATATCTAATTATTTATAAATAGGTAATGTACTAAGGGTGCATCTGTCTGTTTTGTCCATATGTCTTTACCAAACATATTGATATGATTTATTTCCTCAAGTCTTCTCGAACATTTCATCAGATATATCCCTGTTGCTTAAGACATTGTTCTCTCTTAGAGATACCAGCAAGCCATGAGTCGAACTATTTCCCCTCCAAGGAAGGAGAGCTAATCCCTAAAGCCTCTCTTCAGAAGATGTCTAAACTGGTTCTGCCACTGTATACGCTTAACCCTGTGGCACCTGATCGAGAAATCCACCCAGCGACGTAGCTAAGGCAGAACTAGCTGAGCTGGGTATGCTTTAATACAACAGCTTAGTTGTGAGGATTTCCTCCGTGTCCATCAGCTGAGATTAGCGCGGTACAATATATTACATACATGGGCCTTTGTGGCCAGATGACTTGTTATCAGGGTAGCCAGGCAGCGTGGTTAGTGTTCAATAGAGGTGTAATGAAAGCAGCCTTATAGATGGTGGAGCTCTCCCGACCATTAAGGAGGCAAGTTTTGTGCTGGAACAAAGCCCAGTTTGGGGTTCATCGATGTCACGTGCACACACGGTGTGCGTGTTTGTACCTGGGCGAGCCGTGATGACGGCAATTAGGGTCGATAGCTGCATTCTACCCGGGGTAGATAATCTTACCATGACCACGGAAACCTGCATGGCTTCAGTGGGCACAATGGGATTCCGGGGGTTGGCCGTTACATCAATGGGAAAGCCAGCCTCAACACGAAATCGATATGAATACCCCGACACAACAAAGATGTTTTCTTCACGCTTTATTCTACCCTGTGACAAAAGTAACGGCACTTTTGATAGCCTAGGCTGTGGGCTGGCGGTGAATACCACTTTTACTGCCTCGGGGTGTTTAAAACTACAAACAATATAAACAAAAAGATGGCTTTTTCCACTTGGCCAGCTAGATGTTTCATGGATTCTGTTTAATCAAGGTGGTTGGGTGGCAGTTTGTTATCGACAAATCGCCAATCCTGGCATATTATTTAACATGTTCGCCGGGTATCGGTCTATCTACACACGGCTCGTATGCCATGTCTGACGGCAATTATGCTAGGTTATTATCTGTTGGGATGATTCCCTTAGCAAAAGCGTCAGGCCCTATTTCAAAGACTGACATTACGTATTGGATGGTTTTACACACACATATTTTGTCCACCATGACACTGACATGCATACCTTGTGTAATAACATCGATCATGCAGAAAATTGGGAATAGACTCGCAAATCTCCACTACAATGCTTTTAGTGTTTGTGTTTGTTATTTGGGATTATAGCCCCATTGTTCATTTAAATTTTCCCAGGACTGTTTGTAATTTTGTATATGATAATAAACTAGAGTAATTTCATACGTCTTTGCAATCAGAATTGATTTTTAAATGATTAATTTAATGCCACATATCAAAGATTTCAATTTGAATTCTAAACAGAATCTTTCCAGTAGCTTGTTCAATAAGTGGACAGTATTATATATACATCCCTAATAAGTACCATGTTTAGACAGTTAATCTAAAATAAGCGTAATAATTGTATGTTTTGAAACAATTAGCTGTAGTAAGTTACTAGTACCATGTTTAGACAGTTAATCTAAATAAGCGTAATAATTGTCTGTTTTGAAACAATTAGCTGTAGCAAGTTTATTGCTGTCCCAAGAACGTGATTAATTTATCAGAAATGCCACTTTGATATTCATGAGGCAGAATGTATGAATTGTTTGGCATTGTTGTGTAGTCTCTCTGGGAGGTCTTTGGAGGATCTGGGTGTTGCTGCCTTACATCACTGCATCTCTACAGTCTCTGTGACTGAGAGACATCTCTGACTGAGACACACTGAGACATCTCTGACTGAGACAGACAGACATCGCTGACTGAGACACACTGAGACATCTCTGACTGAGACACACTGAGACATCTGTGACCGAGACAGACTGAGATCTCTGACTGTGACACACTGAGACATCTCTGACTGAGACACACTGAGACATCTGTACAGACTACTCTGCATCTTGAGTAAGGTTGTGTCTCAAAGCATCTCAAGAAGCTCTATTGCATGTCTGACTCAGTCAGCGAGTGTGTAAGTTATTGTTTTTCATGGCAGCAGGAATCTTTCACCCATGGACGACAATGAACATTTAATTATGCTATTATGGGTTCAAATGAAATGTGGCATGATATCTACATCGAACATCTCATCAATGTGTCGTATACAGATCTTCAGCCAAAGTCATCAATGTATTTTACACAGATGCATCTTTAGCAGATTAACATGCAGACTTTGGACGTCTCATCATCTCACTAGTATGCTGTAGGGGTGAGTGGTAGAACAGTGGTAGAACGTTTTGAGCTCCAAATGGTTCAAATCCCATACTTGGAGCTTGGCATCAGTGTTTGCGAAGGTTACCATTCTGGTGCAATATTGATTGGATGCACTGTCTGTAGAGTGGCAATGATGGCATCCTTGGTCTGTCAGTACCAGCAGGTGCTCGCAGGTTTACTGCGACATTCAGCGCTACAGATATTGCAGGTTTACTCCTGCCTTAAATTGATAAGCTGTGAAATAAGTGAAATAATTTTGAAAGCGACTAAACTGAAATTTAAAAAACAAAACATTTAAATAAAATACAACATGGATACATCTTCAGCTACGATCTCACCTGTGTGTGTTACACAGGTACACGTTCAGGTAGCATCTCGCCAGTGTGTCTTACACGAATGCATCCTTAGCGAGTTTGCGTGTCGATTCGGGACATCTCGAGCATCTCATTGGTGTGCCTTGCACTGTGGACAGTCGGCGGCGGTGTGAGTTACACCCAGGACAAGATGTACCCTGTTACCTGGCTGCAGTATGCGTGACCCGCCACCACCCGCCGCCAGATGATGATGATGATAGATGATGATGGGAGACCTGGATTGGAGGACATCGAGGACCCACAATAAATCTGGCCTGTCACAATGTAAATCCCCGCCAGATAATCCTCGTTTTCTTTGTGCGTTCTGTCTTGGATAGGGTGTTGCTGTAAATTGAACAAATTTGTCATGACCTAATGGTAAAGGAATGGGTTTAGTCAGATTAGGATCAAGATATTTTGTTCCTTGGCAAGTTAAGAGATGCTGGAAACTTATCCCCTGACAAAATGCGGGACAATGTGTTTATTTCAGGATCTCTGAGAATAGAGGTAGGGCTCTGATGGTTGACTGAGGTTTTAATTATTATTGGTTGAATTGGTTGATGGTGGTTATTGTTTGATCTGTTGGCATGGGTTGACATTGCCATTGGTAATAAATTTGTTATATTATTTAGATTAGTAAATATTGCTTAAAGTATTGAGATGGTTGATAACAATGGTTAAAATTTATTAGATATCTATATATTGGCTTATTGGTTAAGGAATGGGTAATGCATGAGGAATTTTGGAGGCATTTAATAATCATTGCTTCAAAGGCTAATTATTAGATTGATATGGTTAAAATTTATTGAATTATTGAATTACCGGTAGCCAAATATGTTGAATTATTAATATGAAAATATGACATTGAAGGTGCCAATTTGTAAGCTAATTGAATGTGTAACTGTAATGAAATATTCTTATTTTAATTAATGAACTTTACTCTCTCCAAATCAACCACTTCTATAAGATTTTACATTATGAATCACTATTAGTGTATTTTGGGTCACATATTTATCAAGTCATTTTCACTATAAGTAAGATAAGATTCTTGTTTATCTCATTTGAAAAAATTCTTTCTGGGTATTAAAAGTATATTACGATATTAATTAAAGAATGCACCTGAGGTACGGGTTATCTGTCGTGAGTGGATTGATGACTTACCCCGCAGCACTAGAGAGGGGCCTTTTAAAACATTCGCTGATAACCACCTAATTATGACTAAGGGGAGGAGGGTAATTATTCTAATTAGTAACATGATGATTTTAACGACTACGACATGGTCGTTAGATGGCCGGTACGTGTAGCACAATCTACAGGTATTCTCTGTCAGGAAACTAAACTAATCATGGGGATGACATCATTGTACGTTGTTCGTTTAACTATTGATATCTGTGTGTGACAGAACTATTGTTCTCAAGAAGTCAGAACTATTGTTCAAGTTTGATGTGATCTTAGGGCAAATGTTTGTAATAGATAACCACTCCTATAACAGAATGATATTTTTTAATGCTTTCACATCAAACATATTGTATAACATATAGGATATTTTTTTCTTTGTTTTACCTACATGAAGAGTGATCCAGTTAGCTGGTCGTGGCAGCCATATTGGCTTTTACACTGTTTTAAAGCAATAAATCTAACATGTAGCCCATTGTATATTTTCATTTCACATGTTGATATTTAAAATATCAAATTGAAATTTCATGAAACAATAAATCTACAATAAATAATATTTTGGGTATAAATTATACATCAATAAACGTTTAGATTTTCACTGGAGATAACAATACTGTGATGAGGAAGACTGGAAGGTGATGTATCCTAGCACCCCCAGGGTACTCGGGTGCACTGGGGTGTACTTGACCATTGATTTGTAATGAGGGCCAGATGGATATCTTATAACATTTGCCTATCTTGATAATGCTAAAATTTATTGTTGTTGTTTTTTATTATCTAAGGTTACAGTGTTTTTACTGAAGGTTGTAGTATGTGAGACACCTTTGAGTGATAATATTTTGTTCTATAGCCTCCAATTGTTTTTTTCTGATCTCACCGATCTCACTTCTTTTTTAAAAATATCTCGCCTTTTGTGGTTTTTCTGATCTGCAGCCTTTTCCATCCCAGAAATTGCAGCCTTGTATATGATCTCACTGAATGCTGTTGTTCTTTTATCTCACTAACCACAGCCTTTTTTATATTAAAAAAAAAATCCGATCTCACCAATGACAACCTCTTTTTATCTGTAGCCTTTCTGATTTCACCAATTGCAGCCTTGTATGATCTTCAACATTTCTGATTTCACCAACTGCAGCATTTATTTTTATCTTACCAATTGCAGTCTTTTTGATCTGCAGTACTTTTGATCTCACCGTCCTCTAATCTCGCCAACCTCTCATGTTGGTCATGTAGGCTGTGATTGGGTACTTACATCAGAGTGTGACAGATTGAGATGTACTGTCACCACGAGGTGTCTAGCGCTCTGGGTCAGGAAGTCGGCACGGAGGCTGACGGGCAGGTATCTGTCACGCGTTGCGCTTCCCCAAGAAATTACATCTCTACTTTTCATCTCCTCCAGGTAGAATACGTAAATTAACAGATGTTTAAATTCAGCCGTGGCAGTAATTAAAATCCAGCCAGCAGACGCAGCTTTCTAGGCTGGAGGGGGAGCTCGCCTTGTTTTGAGAACTTAGTTAGAGTAGGAGCACGTGACACTATTATCCTTCATTGTCATACAAAGTATTTTGGCTTGATCTCTATGATAAAATTAACAGACATCAGTTTGACTGTACAAAATATTATAATGTAATACAAAATTTACAAAATATTATAATAAACATATTGAAATATCGCAAAGGAATATTAGAATAAGAAGAGAGAAAAAACCAGTGTTAAATGATTTCACATTGTTCTAAAGAAAATTAATATATAATTACCAAAAATATTTATTAACTTATTAATAAAATTTAATTATAATTATATGTTTAAAATTATATTTGCATATAGATATGATACAGATTAAACACAAACGAACACTGATGTCACAGAATCCTGTTATTGCACAATGTGCCTTGACAGACTTAACCAGGAAGACTTTCTCCTTCATTTTGAAACAACACGAGTAATAACAGAGACACATTACATAATTTAGCTTCCAGTCATCCTGTGTAGAAGAATGACTATATGCACAAGGATGTTGACGACGTGTGTATTTTGTCCAGCATGGTGGAGGTAGCTATAAAATGGGATGTATCTCGACAGTCAGTGATGCATGAGGAGAGAAGATGATGAATTGGACCTGGGATACTGCAGAGGACAAGCCCTGGAGGGGGGTGACCTGGAGAGAGAGGGGGGGGGGGGAGGGGGACCAGTCAGCTAGGTGTACTGTCGCCTGGGGGTGAGAGGGGAAGAAGGTAAAAGGAAGTTGCTGCGATGCTGCAGGGGGTTAAGGTGCTGTCACACCGGTGATGCTCGATGACAAGGGCAGGAGGGCGAGGTGTTTCCCCGAGGATGAGGTGAGGTGCATGATGGGACACGCTCATTTGTCGTAGTGGCAGTGGGATGACAGTAGAAGCAGGATCTATCAGCAACTGGGATGGGACACAGGTCTGGATGCTGTAACTGCAGTTAGGATATTTATCGCGGATATACTCGCAGATATACTCGTGGATATACGACTGAGGTGTGGAGAAAGTTGAGTAATATCCACAGCTGTTGCTGCAGAGGCTGAACATGAATTTGCGATAATTTGACACCTGTGGAATTTTTATCAACTTCTCAATTTTAATGGTTCTGAAGGAAAAGAAATCGAGAGATTTCATCTGATGTTGGATGTTTGCGTCATAGAAATATTTCATGAATTTTAAATGGATCGTGACCTCATCTTCTTGACTTCATCCGAGAGTGGGTACATGGCTGTAGAGCAAACCTGATACTAGTTAGCTTGCTGGAACGTGACGAGGAAATGAAGCTGGCTGCAGCTCCAGTGATACGGAAACATGGTCGCGGAAATCCAAGGTTGAGATGGATGAGAGACCCAGGTAAATATACCAACACATATGCTGCAGAAACTTCGCATCGTTATCATGATGCAAGCCTATGTTGTATGGTATGTCTGTTGCCAGGTTTCATCAGTGTATTTGGATGAACATTGAGATGTCACCTTTATCTCTAATTTGCTTATTAATTGTGACAGTATTATGATGACATATTCAACACGTGTCTCCATTTAGTGTGGTTGTAGGATTTGTGTCTAGGACAACAGAGATAATATGTTTAAATGTTATCTGCTCATTTGCAAATGGGATGGAATGGACATTGTATTGTGGTGTGGTCTGTAGCTATCTGCCTGCTATTCCAATTTACATTATATTTTCCCAATGTCCTGCTTTAAAATTTAAAGATATTATTTGTAGTGTTTAAACACGGACAAAATCCTACCCACCTACAATGTTTTGGTTAGAAAAGTCTGAGCCACTCTCAACCATAGCAACAAGTGCTCATATACAGGTATAAGACTGGGAGCTTATCTTGGCGCTTGCTCTTTGTGGATGAGGATCTATAATTTGTCACGCGATACTGGCTTATCCTTTTTTTAAAGATCATCAGGGAGATAACTTTATTGATTGTTCGGGTGGGTTATATTTTGTCAGATCAATGTATTGACAAGCTGCTATGAAGATAACGTCCAATTATCCATCACACTATCTTTCAGCACTTGTTACAAATCTAGGCTTTGTGTATTGTGCCGTTAATTTCTTGCTTGTATTTTCATGTTTGTAGTTAGGAATACTAAGTCATATTTTGTACACACACACACACACACACACACCACACCACACCACACCACACCACACCACACCACACCACACCACACCACACCACACCACACCACACCACACCACACATATTTAAATTTATTCCACATTGAAAATAGAACTTTTAGAACATACAATTTTTCCTCTATAAATTTCACTTGCTTTATCTTTGACCGGTTGACATGGTTTTTGGCTGGGTATGGTGTGGGTATGGTTGAGAAGTAAGTACCCTATACCCAGGCCACTCATAAATCTTGTCCCTACTGTCATCTAGAGTGTTTGACTTTGGGATGTAGGGATGTGTGTGTTAATACGGAGATCATGTTTACAGCAGTGACCCTTCAGATTGTGGGGGTTGGCCATCGTTGTATATCCTGTTGCGTATACTTAACGATGAAATATTGTTGTGAAGTTTCATAAGAATTGATGAAGATTTAACCCTCTGTGTGCTGAAGGCGACTTAAGTTGCCTGATCACATGCAGAAATAGAACACTTTGATTTTATTCAGCAGGGAGAAGGTTAAGTACATCTGTCAACAAATTTACATCTTCGATGGTTCTGAGTTTTTTTGGTATTCTTGATGGTTGATAATTTTAATCTTGTAAATGTTTCTATTGTTTTATGTTTGTTTCATCTTTTTCTCTCAGATATTTTCTAGTCATGATATCATGTCTGGGTGACATCCCAGAATTAGTCAAAACGGAAATACTATAATTATTACAATCTTACTATGTCCTGGTCTTATTTATACCTCTTTCTTCGCAGTAAATTTAACCAGCTATAGATTTGGTCCCATGCCAACAATTACCATTTTTGCGCTGGCTAAAGTGAAGAGAAAAATAAGACTGAGCAGAGTTGTCCCCCCGCTGCCGACTATTCATCGTGAATGCCCTCTGTATAGATAATCTCTTTGTTGGAGATGAATAGCGGCGTTTCATGAGTGTTACGTGGTGTGTAGTGGATGTCTGAGTGACACCTCCTTGTACTGTGTACATTTCCATCCGTGAAATTATGTGAAACATATTTGGATTATGTGTAGGCGTTGCTATGGTTCCTGATAACAACTGTTTTATGAGCTGGTTTTATCATATTTGTACAAAAGCTACATTTATAAATGAAAAACAAGGAGGTTTGTGCTTAGAAAACAATTTGCGTTTCATTGGCGTTTTTATTGTTCTTGATGTTTACACAGGAAAATGGAAACTACCGTATTCTTTATTAGAGTTTCGAAATAATATATTTCCATTCAAGATGTACAGTCATAAATGTGACATATTTCTCAAGAATTTTGCTTCTTTCAATGTTGCTAAATTAATTTGTGAATAGAAAGAATTAAAGAGTAACTTTTAATTAATAGGTAAATAGTGTCCTAACTTTTCATGAAAGTACATTAATGGGCAAGTCGGGTCCTCAGGCTTGTTTTGGTGAAGGTGTTTGTCTAAGTCACTAATTCAGCCAGGACAGATAATCCGTATTTCCAAGACTAAGAATAACTAATGAGTGGTTACATAACGATCATGGTACTATGATGTATGGTCTCTGGTAAATGAACAGTGGAATCTAAATCGGCTAATTTACTCTGCATGGACCACTGAGCTTGGTTTACTGATGTCATGATAGTTGTTTACTGATGTCATGACAGTTGTTTACTGATGTCATGACAGTTGTTTGCTGGTGTCATGACAATTGTTTACT
>JAUTBR010026119.1:0-12433 GCA_032361205.1 Pseudorimula midatlantica
GGGGTCCACGCTGGACCCCGCGTTGTATCCGAATCCGCGGTGCATTGAAGGGCGTTATATCGAGGGTGCACTGTATATGTAACGAGGATAGGACTTATTTTACTATGATGAAAAATTACTTTTACATGTAATTCACTTTTTCAAATCCTAAAATGATCGATAATAAATTTTGTGATCCGATCTGTTGATGGAAACACAAGACCAACCAATGCTCGATTACATCGATTAATCAGAACAACACTAGTAGCCTGGAGCATGGCTAATTCTGTTGTACCGATCAGTAGTCAGATACCCATAGCACTTTAATCATACCATGCTGTCAACCATTCATAGCTCATTGTAGAAACCAGTGTTAAATAATTGTGGAAATCTGCTTTGGTACATTTTGGGACTAATACAGTTATGATCAAAATAAACCTTGAAAACCTTGTTGAAAAAAGCATGCAATAGAAATAACAGTAATTACCGGAATATAGTTATAGAAAAAATAAATTTAGAATAATAAATTGGAATACTGTGGTGTTTTTGTGAGTTTTTGATAACATTATTAAAATTTCCACCTAAAAAATATACTAAAAGTACAAATATCACGTCATTATACATGCTATCAAATTCTGTTTACATCCTGTGTTTGAAAAAAATTAATTAGAAAGAGAAAACCGAAGGAAAACCATAGTAGATTGCATTGCACTTCAAACATATATTTTAAGGGAACTGTTTAATATGTTAAGGGAACTGTTTAATCTAAACTAATTGGAGAAAAAAAGATAAATATCTATTCATGGCACTAACATCTGTGTAGGTTGAATTCTAAACATGCGTAACTCCACATATATTATATTTATCATAACATAAAATAAGCTACTTTCATAGACAATTGTATTAAAGGACTTGTTGTGAACTAAAATTGATTTCCTATCTGACGAAATACCATATAAATATTTTACAATAATTATCTATTTCAATACACAGTAGATCAGAATCTCATGAAATACAATACATATTCTATAATAATATATTTCCATACATTTCAGGCCAAAGAGTTGATCCCGGAAACTTCGAGAAATTGAGAGAAAACCAGTGCTGTGATAACAACAATTAGCTGTTGCTGTGACAACAACAATTTGCTGTTTCCGTGATAACAACAATTGTCTGTTACTATGGCGACAACAATTCGCTGTTACTGTGACAACAAAATTAACTTTTTCTGCAATAACAACATTGTGCTGTTACTGTGACAACAACAATTCACTAACTGTAACAACAAGAATTTGCTGCTACTGTGACAACAACAATTCACGGTTTCTATGACAACAACAATTCTCTGTTTCTGCGACAACAACAATTCGCTGTGACCAAAACAAATAAAATAAAAAATCATCATGAACGTAACTAACGCCACAGACAACCTGGAGGTCATCAGGCTGATGGAGAATGTCTGCTACAACTACATCGCCCCGGCCATCTGCGTCTTCGGCATCCTCTGCAACATCCTAAACCTCCTCATCCTTACGGAGCGGCATCTGAAGGAGTCTCCGTACTCCTACCTCTCGGCCATGGCCAGCGTTGACCTCTGCGCCTTGACCCTCCTCTTCATCGTCTTCGTCTTCGCCCGCAACAACCCCTTCAGCTACTACTGGCGCTTCTACGAGGCCCACCTCTTCTACCCGCTGGTCAACATCTGCACCAACTCCAGCATCTGGCTGACGGTGATGCTGACGATCGAGCGCTTCCTGTACGTCTGCCACCCGATCTGGGCAAAGATCTACTGTGACCGCACCAGCACCAACGTCAAGATCGTCATCATCATCACCTGCATTGGCGTCATCAACATCCCTCGGTTCCTGACGTTCCGGGTCAAGTACATCTCCAACCTGGACGACCCCATCTACACGCGCGACTCCACAGACTTCCGCGAGACCCACATATTCACGGTCATCAACTGGTTCTACAGCATCGTCATCAACTTCATTCCGCTGATTGTCCTCTCCATCTCCAACATCTACCTCGTATACGCGGTGCAGCATGCGCGGCGCCAGCGGCAGGTGCTGGAGATCCGCAACAACCGCGAGGCCACGTGGAACCGCGAGCAGATGAGGCTGACCATCACGCTGGTCAGCATCGTGTTTCTATTCATCATCTGCTACATCCCGTCGGCGTTCGCTGACCGCCCGGCCGCCTACGCGCTCTTCGGGAAGGGGCTGACCATCCAGCAGTTCACCCACCTCCCGTCGTATCGCCTCCTCCAGACCATCTCCAATGTACTGGTCTGTTGCAATCTCTCGCTCAACTTTGTCCTGTACTGTGCTTTCAATGACAAGTTTGTACGCGTGTTCAAAATGATGCTAGCACGCTGGAAACATTTCCTCTTCGACAAGACTTCCGACGGGAAGCGGTTCCAGAAGATACGAATGCAGAAGACCACCACCAATGGGATCACGCTGTCCAACATGTCGAGTTCGGGACTCAGTGAGATTCAACCGTCTCGCATGACGACTGTCCCGTAAAGACACACACACACACACACACACACACACACACAAAAACTGTCTCAATCACAACTCATACCTCACAGTACCAAATACATCACCAACAAATTAAAGACACATGATAGTGAACATGCACACCATTCCGACTTGTCGAATGTGGGAAATTCTCCAGAAACTAGCCAAACATCCTATTGGACTAGTGGTGTAAATGGAGCCCCAAGATGTCGACTTCTCGTTTCTCGAGAGTGCATGTTTCTGGGAAGCTTGACTTGAAATGAGAAGAACTACCACATCATTGAATCATTCAGGGATTATTTACGTTTCTTTGCAGATTTGCTGCTTTTGTGTTAAAAAAGGGTTCCTTGTGAATGAGAGGAAACTACCAATACAAGAGTCTTGTAGTGTTGTGTACTGAGGACACTGAACTGATTGGTCTAGTACTGCCAAGAAACACTTCAGATCTAAAAACAGGATCCAGGACATGACCTCAGTAATACTATCTGTAGTAGGAAGTCTGTGCCGAGACAATAGGGCTTGCAAGAATAATGCATTATATTTTGAAAAGACAATTGGGTTTGCAGGGATAATGCATTATGGTTTTGAAAAGACAATTGGGCTTGCAAGAATAATGCATTATGGTTTTAAAAAGACAATGGGGCTTGCGAGGATAATGCATGTTAATTTGAAAAAACAATGACCTTGCAAGGATAATGCATTTGAGTTTGAAAAAACAATGAGCGTGCAAGAACAATACATTATGGTTATAAAAAGACAATTGGGATTGCAAGAATAATGCATTATGATATTGAAAAGACAATGGGCTTGCAAGAACAATTCATCATGGTTTGAGAATTCTCTTCTTGCTAACAGCTCCAGTTGCAGGATTCTGGTTGAACGTCCAATTGGTGGACTAGCTTCAGAACCTCCACCAGTTGGTTCCAATGCTCATTTACTAGCCCTTACAACACTGCCTCCTTCAGTGGATATAACAAGAATCCACAGGACAAAGAATCCATAGTGCATCATTGATTTGACTCACACTACAGGAATATTTTTGTGAATTCCGTAGCAGATTTCCCAAAGGTCCACAAGGATCAGTTCTTCGAGGCACATCATGCCAGGAAACCAATGCGACTTCACAAGGCATACACACACACTTTGCATATATCTTACCATAGAAATATGTACTTTTAGTCCTACAATGCTCTTAACATTCCCGCCTTGTCAACCCAGCTCAATACGGACACTGTGCCTTATCATGCACCTAGGCAATAGACCAGATGTGGATACGCTAGATGAAGATATGAAAAATTAAGGTTGGGGCACAAAATTACCCTAAAGACTAACGCTGGTTAATGATGAGGTATTGAATAGCTGGTGACAGAGCTGTCAGTTTTAGGTAAATTCATTACAACTAGGGGTTTACACATGAACCACATCTATCTATTCAAAGGTCTTAACACCTGGTATGTGCTTCACAAAAGGAGGAGTGAGTGAATATGGAGTTTAACGTCGCTGCGGGAAGCTTTCACTCATTTGCTCTTATTTACACCAGGTTGTATGACCCTTTCGTGAAACACAGACAGGGAGATCATATAATTTATTATTTTCGTACTCTACATCTTGAGATGGTTTTGTGAAATTGGGTCTCATGAAATACATTTCAAGTTGGAGTAGAAAATTAAAAGGCAATATTATGATAAAAAGAAACAAGATTTTTATTACTGTAATGATTAAATCAAATTGAATATTGTGATTACCATAGTGAAAATATTGATTTGTATGTTAATTCTTCACCTTCTGATATGAGTGTCCTCTAACACATGTGTATTAATTCCTTTCAACAAAGAGGAACCGAATGCGATACCAAAGTATTATAGTCTTGTAGCATTGGCGCCAAAGGATCTACTCTTCATACATGACAAACAATGATCTTCTATTCCTGAATCCCTTTTTGTTTTTGAAGTTTAGTACATACTTCAGCAAATTGAGTGTATTTGCTTGGTTGTCATTTTGCTTCATGCTTTGATGACATTTGCACTAGATCTAGCATTTATACAAAAAGGCACTGCCGTTGTTAAAGATGTTGTTTCTGTTCATTGTTAAGTTTAATGACATGACTATAAATAACACACAAAAAAAGAGGAACATATTAATCCCTTGTAATGACATTTCATCTAATTATATTCCATCTTTGTTTGTCCAATCACTAAGCGAGGGTTGAAGTGCAATTTTAGGATGTGAGTAGCTTATTATATATTTATGCGTATCTATTAGGGTTGCCACGATTTGCCTATCTTGTGATACAATACGTATCAAGATACCAGGCTCACGATACAATATGTATCTAGATTCAATTTTTAGTACTTTTGGAAGATTTTCAGTAATAATGTTATATGAAGGTCATTATTTCTTAAAATATCCAGTACAAACAAGTCAGTCATGAAGAGAAAATTTGAAAACAATATGTTTTGTTAATATTTAACACTTAAAATGATTGTGAAAAATAAGGAAATCTAACTTTAAACTTAATAAGAGCGGAAATAACCTGTTAAAATCAGGAATATTATGAAAACAAATTGATCTGAACATGCATTTTAAAATCGATTCACATTAAAATTAAGAATTGATTCACAAAGAGGTAAATGGTGATGCATCGATGAATTGTGACACCCCTAGTATCTATCACATAAAAAAAAAGATATATGGAAACATCCGCTGCCCTGGATCAGTATGTCTAATTATGTCTGTGGGACCATTTTGTTCACCTTCATGAATCTTTGGATCCAAATTATTCTTGGTCTGGATCCATCATATTCATTTAGATCCTTTTAATTCAGGATCAAAATTTATCCATTACATTTATGAATCTTTGGATTCCATTCAGGATAAAAATGAATCAATTACATTCACGGATATTTGGATTAATTCAGGATGAAAATGGATCCATCACATTCATGATTCTTTGGATCCATACTATCAATGATCTTGATCCATCAAATTAACAAATATTTGGATTAATTTAATTCCAAATCAAAATGGATCCCTTACATTCATGGATCTTGATCCAATTGGGATCAAAACAGATCCATCATATTCATGATTTTTAGGTCCATTCAAGATCACAAATGCATTCATTACATTCATGATTCTTTGGATCCATATTATCAATGATCTTGATACATTTAATTAACAAATATTTGGATTTATTTAATTCCGAATCAAAATGGATGCATAGATCTTTGGATCCATGACATTCAACTACGTAGCAAGTGCTATGAGTCTGCGGGTCCCTGGAGCCATTTCACTTCAGGATCTATTCCAAGCACACTCATTCACATCCCACGTAATTTTCTCTTGACTTTATGATCAATTTAATTAATTTGATTTCTATCCTATGGTATCGCCATAAATATGTGGATATTCATCTCAGGTGAGAATGATCCAGGGTATGAGCACATATTAAGGATATAACAAGAGAAAGAGATTATAGCAGATTACCATGCATTATCAAGTTCAAGGTTTTCAAGATTCAGCAGGAAAATAAATTTTATTGTGTGGGAGTTACTCTGTAAAATATTAAGTCATGGACGTATCCACGAGTTAATGAAAAATTAGGAATTATATGTATTTCTCAAGTTAATTATGAGTTCAAGAGGGCCTCGGTGAATTAATCTTTTTGGCCTTGAGAGCCTGCAATGGGCTTGGAAACATTAAGGCGAGAAATTAATCCATAATTACTCGTAACTCGCGGTCTATTCTGATTACAGGCTCCGATGAAATTTAATGACGCTCAAGGTGATAAAAGGCATAGAACTTTTCCTTGTTATTATCTCATACAATGTGACAGTAATACGCGTATTTTCGGAAAGTTGCTGTCGTATTGGGATTGATTAATTTGCAAATCCTACTTGCAACGGATAATGATCGCCTCTACAGTGAATTCCTCTAATAGTTCTCAATTCGTAAAGGCCAGAAGAAAAAAAATTAAATGTTTGTCAGAATATTGCTATGTCATTTAAAGTTGCTGTGAATATGGAGATTCTTATTGGCCTAAAACCTAACATCTTTCAGTTTTCTTGCAGATAAATATATGATGCAAATGTGAAAGCAATATATTTGACCGTCTCCGTGGTGGCTTAGGCACAGAAACTGCTATCCAGGTCATCTCTGGTTGCCTCCAGCATGGCGGGGGTTAATATTTAATTTTTATATCATAAACTATGCTACAAATGTAACTGTGAGACATTAGATATAATGATATATTTTGATGTGGTTTGATTGTCACATGCAATAATTACTGAACAGATTGGACTTTATTTCCTTATTTTGAAATTATTTATAATATTTTTGTTTGTGGACACAAGCAACAAGATTCAAATTTCTTATCAGACTGTCAACTTTCTTGAAAATAAACAGTGTAAAAGAATTGCAAACGTAGGATACCATACTTCATAAAATGGTGCCATATTATACGACTGCAAATTACTTATTGAAATTTTTTTGTGTGTTAAAGAATCATTTATGTAGCATAATTCATAAAATGTTGCCCTATTGTGCTGCTATACCACTGACAATCAGTGCTTTGAAAGAATGATTGTAATATGATTGTCATGACTGTTGTCATCACTTCACACTGTCATGTCACAGGCCACCCACATTTTTCATTGCTTCATGGTTAACTTTTACAGTGACTAGCATCCAAAATTAATAGCCGACATTATTTTCAAAATAATATCTTCCTACAATTGGTATCAGATGAGATGAATATTTGCCAATAAATAATTAATTTTATTTAAAAGATCACCTACCGGTAATATCAATTTATTTTCGCCCAGAGTAGAATTTTGAATGTCCAAACAGTGATACAGTTTAATGTGTGGAAAAAAGGAGAAGATCTTTTTGATCTAGAAAAGTGGGAAATGAAAAGATGTTGTAGACCGACCAACTGTGTCTACCACAGTTTACTGAATGGCCTTCTGTTAAAGGGCATCATTGGTAATAGCATGCAATTATCTTTAACGTTAATTCCCACAGGTAGTGTTGTTTCCATTTCAGGAATAGATCTTTGATGTCTGATGAAACCATGAAATAATTAGACAAACTAAAAATGAAGTTATCTGACATTAAACTTCTGTGAACATTTTTAAAATTGAAACTTGTTCCATCAACATTCACATTTCCTAATTTAACTCTCTGGGCAAAACAACCTAGCTCTAAAGTAACCCTTTCCATGTTGAAGTCAACCAGGGATGCCATAAAGAGCTATGCCCGTTTCTAATCTGTTTTATACAAGTGTCATGATCAATATGAAAAGGATGAATGCATACATATTTCTATTGAAATACTGTAAATCATAAAATTTTAACGAGCATAAAACTTTAACGAATTTATCGAGTGGGAAAAACTCAAGATTACATTTGGAGGTATTTTCTTATGAGTTATTATTATTTTTTATTTTTTAATTTTTAATTTTATTTATTTAATTATTTTATTTAATACTTATTAGTTAATATTAAATCTTGTCATTGATTAAAACTTACAACTAGAATACATTTTCAATTTCAGACTCACCACTCCTATTTTGTGTGTGCTTCATCTTGGTGATGCTAGGAAAGCCCCCATAAGCAAAAATTATTAGAACTGATGGCGTGATGCCTCACGATTAAAATACAGACCCAGATAGTGATGAGTACTGGTATATAGGATAATAATACTGATCTAGTCTAACTGTCGCATTAGTCCTTCCTTGTCAAAATGGAGGCAATCTTTCCAAAAATGTTAAAAAAAGAAAAAAATCATAAAAACGAGAAAAATGCCTTCAGTATCTTTGACAAGGATTTCATTGGCATGGAAAAAAACCAACAACTGTGCAATGATTAGAAAAGGGAGGAATCTTTATCTTGTCACTTCTGGTCAGTCATTATATCTAAGTACTGTAGTAGGTTGTCATATTCTTGCCATATGTTAAATAAAGACCATGATGGTGGTGAATTTGAAAGAAAATTATTTTACTTTTTATATAAAAAACCCACCAAAAACAAAAACACCATAAAAATCACAATTACTACATTTAGCACATCTAAGCCAAATAATGAGATACTATGGGAAGTAACCACAGCATAGGTAAAAATAATTCAAACTGTTTTAGATCATTCGATCAATAAACTACTTTACAATGCTTTAGTTTTATGATTGTGCAAAATTAGAAAACTACATACAGTCATATAAAGTCGCACACAGTCATATAAAGTTACACAAAGCCATACACAGATAAAGTTATAATCACATGTACTGTCACAGTCACACACAGTCATACAGTCATATAAAGTTGCATAAAGTCACACCTAATGTGTGTCATTAAGTCATGCAATCACACACAAAGCTGCAGTCCCACTAAGTCCCACACAGAGACAGTCACAGTCACACAGTCATAAAAATGTGTCATTAGGTCATACAATCACACACAAAGCTGCAGTCTCACTACGTTCCGCACAGAGTCAGTCACAGTCACACAGTCATAAAAATTAGTCATGCAACCACAGTTGACCACAAAGTCATGCAATCATAAAAAGTCACAACCAAATCAGGTATTAAAAGTTACTGTCACACACAGTCACACAAAGTCACATACAAAGTTGTATAATCATAAAAAGTCAGTCACATAAACAGTCCGACACAAAGTCGCATACAACAACGTACAATAAAAAAGTCACAGTTGCACACAAAGTCACGCAATCATAAAAAGTCACAACCAAATCAGTTATTAAAAGTCACTGTCACACACAGTCACATACAAAGTCAGATACAAAGTTGTACAATCATAACAAATCAAAGGCACATAAACAGTCAAACACAAAGTCACAAACAACATACAATTAAAAAAAGTCACAGTTGCACACAAAGTCAGACACATACAAAGTTGTACAATAATAAAAAGTCACATACACAGTCACACACAAAGTCACAGGAAACAGTTGTCACATACAGTCACATACACAGTCACACACAAAGTCACAGGCAACAGTTGGCTCTGTAATCCATATGGTTAAGATTATTTATTTAACAGTACAGCAAGTTATGAAAACAAGCACAGAGGGTCACTTTTCCAACATGCACTCTCTGCTTCTGTTTAGTGGTGCCTGCGATAGATGCAATGTTCATGATGCTTGTATGAGACTCCCTCAGGGAGAGCTCGGGGTCTCAGTGACATGCAGATGGTCAAGTGCTATATAGTGCTATATAGATCTCAATTTTTGTATTCATATTGTGTGCAATATTTTATGTAGAATTGATTTTTTTCTCTCACTGTTTCTATTAATTTTGAATGAGGAACTATTTTCATCTTGGAATATAATATATATATATATATATATATATATGATACGATAAATTTGTAATATACTTACCCGGTATATATTTTATTCTTGATTCTTGATTTCTTTCTTACTGTTTCTATTATATTTGAATGAGGAACTATTTTCATCTTGGAATATATACATTGTATATATATAATAAGATAAATTTCTAATATACTAATATATTTTATTCTTTACTTGTTTGCAGTCATATGTCATGAAACATGGTTTGTATTTTTGCATATCATCTTCCAATGTTCTTGTTTAGCCACGCAGTTAGACACCTATTTTATATCGTGCTGCGTAGTTCGTAGAGTGGTGACATTATCGTATGCATTCATTACTGTCCACATGCTCACTGGGGATACTTTAAAGCACCTTTGAAACCAAAGATAATATCGCTGTTGTCACATTCTCCCAGTCTTTCACAAATTTTCGATCTGCGTTATTGTAATATAGAACCTGTATATTCTCAATACGGACATTTATTTTGAAATCCAATCCTACAGGGTTCCATGTATATCCCAATTATTGTAAAATAGAACCTCTATATTCTCTGTACAGACATTTATTTTGAAATCCTATTCCTTGTTCCATGTGTACACATCAGCTTATCCTGTTGCTAACAGCGTATCTGTCAATCAAGCTGAAGCCATCTCTCATTGGTCGAAACTTGTAGAGCTTCAACCAATCAAAGAAACCCATGAGATATTAAACAAATGTTTTTAGAATTCAACCTTACATGTTAGAATTTTCCAATTAATATTGTATAGTATTTAGTTTGTATGATGTACAGTAATTATTATTTGTGCAAATAGGTCTTAATTTATTTATATTTTGAACATTGTTATACTTTGTTGAGAAGTGTACTGTGATATTATATTGACACGTAATGTATTGTAACTGGATGTTATATATCGACACTTGAATAAAGTATGTTAAAACTGTTGGAGAGAGTTGTGCGTTCATGTCTGCTGGCATTAGACACCTTACAACTGTAGCAACAATAATTATAATTATTATTAATATAATACATATGACAAGAGATATATTTACATAAACTATGAGCTTGTCTACGCATTCAATTTCTTTATAGAATAAAATTTGTTTCAAAATATAATAATGGCAAACATGGCAAGTCTTGTTTTGCAAATTAACAATGTATCCACTAATATTTGACCACTCACAATATCTGTTAATATAGATTTCTTTTAACTGATAACATTTTAAAATGTCTTTTATAAAAACAAGCGAAACGTTCAATGAGATTGAGCCTGCAAATCCTGCAATCATATAACATAAAAGATTACTTAGTGAAAATCTGTACGGCTGCTAAGAGATTCTGTGAATCACATTAAATAGTATCATGACCAGTAATTCCAGACATTTCCCCGCAATTACTGTGTCTAGTGCAGCCGTAACCTTCTCCATGCCGGAGGCAACCAGATATGCCATAAACAGCAGTGACTGTGCTTATTCCAGCAGGGAGAGGGTTAACACTTTGGAGACATAAAATTGTTCTGAATTTTATTCTTTCCGCCTAATTAGTCTCAATCACTGTTACATAGAGACGTCTCGGGCCACTTTAAAGTGGCAAGACCATCCATGATTTCCCCCGAGATTTTTTACTTATCTAGACATACAGTATCTACTTTCTGACATTGGTAAACACTATTCTGATGCTGGTCAGTTTAATGTGCGAATTCCCTCCCAGTGTCCAATGATCCTTTACGTTGGCATTAAAATAGCGATTTAGAGAATAAGAACAAATTGAATCAGTATATTTAGAACAAACTAAAATTGATATATTTAGAATAGAATACTGTTGTTAGGGACCCTTGTTACTAATACAGTATAATATTAAAATGGTATATTAAAATGTAAAAAATCCCTAGTTAGTACCGTACACATGTAAATCTAATATTATTCAGAGAGAAAAAAGTTAAGCAAAAAATTTAAATAAAAAATATATGATTACAAAAAATATATAAAAGATTATTGGATGCAAAATCAAAGATGTTAGACTATATGGCAACTTTAACACCAGCGAGATAAAATAGTTCTGAATCCGATTCTTTCCGCTGGATTAATCGCAATCACTGCTGTATAGAGCAGCCAAGTCCTGGGGGCTCAAGCAGGAAGTATAAATGGCCCAGATATTTAAAGTGATGCTGATATAGTGCAACCTACTCGGCTATAGCATCTAAGACCAATTTTCAACAGAAAGCTACGAGAGTCATAACTCCTTAACCCTATCCCTGCAGGATTAGGCACAGGCACTGCTCTTTAGGGCATTTCCAGTTGTCTTCAGAATGGAGAGAGTTAAACCTGTGTAGTGTAGCCTTTATCAAATATATTAGAGGCCTTCTTTTCTTCAATATTTAAAAAATTTATTTTGACAATTTATATATAATTTGAGGTCATTTTTCAAAATGTAAAATTAAAACAAGGTTCGCCTTTTAAAAAGGCATTTGGAAAGCATATCCTAATGCCTGGATATAGTTATTCCAATGTGGGTATGTGAAAATATAAGGGATACATTCCACAATTGCTTTACACTGATGTTTCATAAAGTAAAAACGAAGG
>JAUTBR010026230.1:0-12428 GCA_032361205.1 Pseudorimula midatlantica
GTCTGAATAGGATAACTTTCGATGCTAAATTAATTTCGAGGTCACCGTGTTACCCTTGAATACCACGACAATAACCTTCCATGGAAGTTTCCCGTTATACGGTATGAGTGAACATTGCTTTTTCTGAATCCATGAACAAAATTAGTGTGTCTCTAAAATACACGCTCACCACTTGCTTCCAATCACTACACATGCACAATTTCACAAACTACGATCATCTTTAAAGTTTAAGGTCAGTAAATATCAGCCAATCGGTAAAGAGATAAGTCACATCTTTGTTGTAACCTAGTTCCGCTTTGTGTGCACGTGTATCATTTGGAGCAAATTAGTGAGCTGGTCCCCAGTTGTATGAAATATTAATGCTTTGTTAACGTGTCATATAAACCTCCAATAACTAATGTGACGTTACGCTAGCATTGAAAGTCAATGCAGGAATAACGGCTAATCACGTCATTAGTTTATGGCAGTTTCATACAACCGGGCCCTTGTCTTTAGAGACACGCTTAAATTATTTTCACAGATTCAGAACGAGCAATGTTCACTCATTAGATTACCATTCATGGCTGACTCATGTAGACAGTTTTAGGAGGTAAAAAAAGGTGAGAAACCTGAGTTGTCAAATCAAGTCTGGTTGCGCTTGTTGTCCGATAACATGGCGTATGGCCTGTGTGTGGACATAATAGCGATATGATTCAAACACAGGGCAATAAACATGCTCTAAAGCCTATATCTGACCACAAACAGGGCCAAAAAATCATGTAGATATATAGACAAATAATGAAAAGACAAACGTCAAGCACACAAGGATCTGCCACAAACATGAATAAATGCCAGAATGGGCCTCTAAAGTCTCAATAGGTAAGGATTACATTCCTCCCTTGCTTTACTGTTTGTCTTATTAGTGAGATCGGAAATGGTAACCAATGTATTCCATGACAGACTTCTGTTTGGGTCAGACCTCGACTCTCAACAACTGCTCAAAGACCTCGAGTCCGACTCTCGTCTTCTGCGACAGTTCTATCCGATTCCAATCAAACTTTTGAAAACGACCAAAACAAATGCTCAGTTCTTCAATTTTCTAAGAATATCACTATCGTAGCTATTCACTAATACATTACCATCGAAATGTTTAACATGCAAGCTCTGCTGCTTTCCTAAAACATTAAAACCAAACCTTTTGCAAACTCTTCCAAAAGACTTCGACCATTAAAATATTTCCGGAAGCTGTCAAAATGCGACACCTATTCAAAGGGAGGTAATTCAATTGAAGCGTCTTTATAATATTTACAGCGGTGCCGAATATTATATTCTTTTGCGGCGGCATAATCAGCATCTAAATAATCGCCACCGTGCGTGGTGTTAATGTAAATTTAATAATAATATGACACAAAGCAGAGATACGGAGCCCAAGCTAGGGTCATGGGCTGGTTACTGATTTGAAAGATGTAGGATAAACGTACAATGTCTTCGGGGATTTTTTTTGAAAATTGGGTGCTCTAATGTGTCATTTCCTGCAGTATTTCGGTAAGCATCAGTAGTAGCTCTATATCTGTACACAATATGTTGTCCCGATTACAAATACAATGCAGACTCGCGTAGGAAGCAAAATGGGATTTATCAGATCTCCCGAAAATATAGCAAACTACTAGTATACCAATCTCCCAATTTCTCGCTTTTGATTTGCAATCTCCCGCGAAAGAATCATGTTATCTTGTTTATTTGTTTTTATAAGTATTTTTCGTATTTTTTATAAATCCACACATGAAAATTTAAAATATAAATATTTGTATTTAAAATATAGTTCCCCTTCGAAGAGTTATATGTGCTAAATATGCCCGAAAATGGTAGGAAATCACGTATTTGGCAGTCTCACTTATAAAAATGTCCCTCTTTTCACATACTGTAGTTGGGAGATCTCCCTCATCACACTCATTTCAACTTGGCACCTCTGAGATTAGTAATGCCACTCACTGCTATTGGGTGTCGAAATATAATGGGAAATGTTTCCCAACAATTTCAAAATTTAGGCATAAAAGAATGCAATTTCCTGGTATCTATAGAAATCAAACCTACATGTTATCTTGTGTGGTCTGAGGGTGTGCGCCGAGAAACGTTCGAAATGTAGACATAACAAAGTACGCTGCGCACCCTGCCCCCTGGCTAGCTACGGCCCTGCTATCATGTAAACAGCTGACAATTAATAGTAGATAATGAAGTAAACGTGATTGTTTTCGGTATTGAAGAATTATTAGTGATATTAAATAAACATACCATTCTTTTGTGGCTACATAACCCATGATTCAACAATGTAGGTGGTTTATCTTTATCATAGTCCGGGCTTTGCTAAGTCATTTTTAATTGGCCCTGATGATGTCTTTGATACCTCTCTTGTTAATGTCTCACACTGTATAACCGTTGAATTCATTTTTTTTATTTGTATGACCCTTCAAACGTAGCATATTAATTAGTGGTATTTCTTTCATACCGTCAGTTACTCCCCTTGACAAATCTTGAAGAGACGGGAACCAGTTTGAGCATTTGGGCATACAGTAATATTCTCATTATTTGGGACTTTTCAATATATAATCTATGCTGTTTGATAGATCGTTTTCCTCTAACAGTGGATGATAAACATCGATTAGACAGGTAAGCAATCCTACAGTAGATGTGTAGTGAACTAAAATTCACGTTTTGCGAATAATTCCTGGTTCGTGAAGTGAGCAATGCGCACATCTTTTGGAAACTTCCTCGTCTATGGACAGGCCATCGCGCCGCGTGTTTACATCGTTTGTCACCAGTGTTGAATGAAAATATGTACCTGGGCCACAGGACTAGCAATTCAAAAGGTTTATAGTTGCTGAAAGTTACTGGTTCTGGTTTTTTCCGTAACACTAGACATAATGATCGTATTCGTTTAATCATTCGACAAAACCTAGGGTGACGGTCGAGTGATGAAATATAGTCAATGACCTTGACCCTGTTTATGGCCGAGGAGTGATAATGATTAACTATATATCCACTTCACCGCCCATAATTATCCCAATTCCGGCTACAAAATGCGCAGCCAACTTCTGCAGCAGACAATACCACGCCAAATCTCAAAATTCTCCTTGAAAAGCAAATCCAACTGGACCTCCGTAGACAGATACTATATTAAGCCACTGTGATTAAGGCTGGAAATGTTTGTTACAGTTTAATCTGTTTTGTTTTGAGATTTGGTGTGGTCGTCTGGAGCAGAAGTTGGCTGCGCATTTTGCTACATTATCCTGAATGGGAGGATTATAGCCTGACCGTAAACAGGGCCAACTGTCATGCTGGTGCGAATACCATCATTGGCTAATTTCATCACCCGACCATCACCCTAAAGTCTCTGGGTGTACAAGAACTTTCAGCTCGTAAAATCCTAAACACTGATAAACACACATGTAACTAATAAACGCCAACATTTGTACATTTTTAGCATACTTTGAGAGGCCCAAGTTCATAAACTTTAAATCTTGACAGACTTGTGCAGACAAGGACAATCAATTATCTCACCCCCCACCCCTTGTGTCATTGAGCTATATGTCATGAGTGGTACACATGTCAAGAGGGGTTACTATAGGAGCTGCAAGTATTCACAATATCCGGTGACATAAACTGGTCAAAAATCTAAATGCGCAAAAATCCACTGTGATGTCAGAAACAATCCACTGTGACGTCACAACCAAACACCTATCACCGGAAATAACATTAGACTAGACTTGCACTCGCTATTAATGTCATGTGTGTCATACAGACGACTCTTTCTTGCTCTGCGGGCGATACTCGTGGCAAATTTTCATGTGTTTTTCTAAAAACTGCAGTTCTCATAGAGACAAACATGCTTTTTGTACTGTTTTCCAAATTATCATGTGGAAGTAGAACAAATCTTGATTTTCAAAAATGAACCAAACGCTAGAGAAAATATATTTTTGGTTGCATGATACAAAATCTATCTTCCCAAAATAAACATGTTTTTAAAAATAGATATGTGCAAAATAACACCTTTGTACTTTCTTTTGCACCCAAGTTTATTTTCACTCATTCATTGATTGAGTGTCATGTGTTTGTTAATGGCCAATCAGATGCCATGTGTTCACTGTTATGTATTTCTTAGCAGCCAATCAGATGTCATGTTCAGTGTTCTCTCCTCCTGTTGCAGGTCCAATGGAGAATGGAGACGGACACTGAACATGGCTGGCTGGCTTAGGATAAAGAACTACTTGATGTTAGCAACCCAGGCTGATACTGATGCTCAAACACAGACAACAACACATGTTCCCAGCAGGTGATTCAAAACTTGTGAAGATTCAGAACCTGTATACAACAAAAGATCTATCTGTCTGACATTTTCATGCTGGATTAGGGCACCTTCAGTTGTCTGCAGCGAGGTGAAGGTTAAAACTAAGGATGGTTTCGTATGCCAGTGGCTAGAGACAAAGTTACCATCTAGAAGTGACTTTATCAGGGTTAAGATCCATGGTTAAGCTACAGCTGTGAGCACTGGGAGAATAGTCCTATGTTTGAAATCCTGTGTTCAAGAACTAACATAAGGAGTAAGAAAGCGACCACGATGGATAAACCCACCTCTGAGGATGTCCTTTGTCCGGCGGATGCACAGAGCAGTTCCGGTTCTGGACAGATGGATAAATCCACCTCTGAGAATGTCCTTTGTCCTGCGGATCCACAGAGCGGTTCCGGTTCCGGACAGATCCTGTCAGGCCAAGTCGTCAGCAGCAAAGTGATGGAAGAGGCTCTACACTTGAATCTGAAATTGACCCCATTTGAATCGTTCCCAGGGGATGGATCGATATTCAAGGCATTCTTCCACGGGAAGGTGATCTGTACCAAGGTGTTATCCAAGGTCCTCCCTGCTGTGACCTTCAAAGGAGGTGAACGTGACGAGGAAGGAAATGGAAAGGTCGTTCTCCAGAATGATACCCTCCTGAGTTTCAACGTCATAGCCAGAGAGATGGTCTCTCTTAGAGGTGATGCCGGTCTAGACCTTGACACAGACCATACCATACCGGCAAAGGGAGATGATCATGGTGGCATAGGAGACATTAACAGGGGTAATGACGCTGATAGTGACATATTTATTGACGATTGTGACCCCAAGAATGATACCATGAATAACGACACTCGACGGTCATATGCTGTACCTGCAATGCACAAATGTAAAGTGTGTGGAAAAAAATTTGAGCAAAAGTCCATGCTAAAGAAGCATCAACTCACCCATGAAAATCGGAGATATTTCTGTTCATTTGGCTGTCGTGCATTCTCTGTTAAGCACCATCTTGTCAAGCATATGAGGATACACACACGGACCCGTGACCACGTATGCAAAATTTGTTCACGGGCATTCTTCGATGCAAGTTCTCTAGAAACTCACCAATACGTTCACAGTGCTGAGAAACCCTTCAAGTGTATGCACTGCGATAAAGCGTACACGATGCAAAACACGTTACAGAGGCACATTGTGCAGCTTCATGCAGACACCTGTACCATCGACGAAATATCCGTGAAATCTGAAAAATCTGTGGATCAATGTATTGATTCAGCAAAGGGAGATAAGTCTGAGGAATTGGAAAACATACAAGAGAAAATAGATGATATTCCCTCTTCTACGGAACACAGTACTTCTACAGTAGAACATGACAGACATATTGACAATGGTGACACCAAGAATGATAGCATGATTACAGACACTCTGCCATGTCCTATAATTGCAATGTGTGAATGTAAGGAGTGTGGGAAAGAGTTTGAGAATAAGTTGATGCTGACGAAGCATCAACTCACCCATGAAAAGTATAAATATGCCTGTTCCTTCGGCTGTCGTGCATTCACCAGAAAGGACCATCTTGTAACACATATGAAGATACACACACGCACCCGTGATCACATATGCAAAATTTGTGCAAAGGCATTCTTCGATGCAAGTTCGCTAGAAACTCACCAATTTGTTCACAGCGATGAGAAACCCTTCAAGTGTATGCACTGTGATAAAGCGTACACGATGCATAACACGTTAAAGAAACACATCTCAAGAGACCATGCTAAATTCCTGCCGAACACTCAACAGCCTTGTGTATCTCAAAAGTATAAACTTGACCCTGAAAAAAAGAAATATACCTGTTCTTTTGGCTGTGGTGCATTTGCAGACAAGTACAATCTTATCAAGCATATGAAGAGACACACACGTACTCGGGACCACGTATGCAAAATTTGTTCAAAGGCATTCCTTGATGCAAGTTCACTAGACACTCACCAATTTGTTCACAGCACTGAGAAACCATTCAAGTGTACGCACTGTGATAAAGCGTACACAATGAGAAACTCGTTAAACAAACATGCCTTGACACACCAAGCTGAATCTCCACATTACAAGTGCGAAATTTGCGGAAAGCTGTCATTGTTAAAATGTATACACAATCGTCACTTACTGACCCACAGCAATGTTAAAGCCTTCCAGTGCGAAGTTTGTGGCAAGCAGTTCAGATCGAAGAACAGTCTTGTATCGCACGAGCTCATTCACAAGGGCTACAAGAAGTTTCAATGCGACCAATGCGATAAGTCTTATCGGAACCGACAATACCTGGAGGTGCACAAGAAGACGCACACTGGAGAGAACTTGCTGCAGTGCGAGCTGTGCGGGGACTGGTTCTCAGATCCTGGGTACTTTAAACGCCACCAGAGGGATTACTGCAAAGCGAGGCTGAACATCCATTGCGAGATCTGCGGCAAAAGCTTCCCTGACAATCGCCATCTAGTCAGCCACATGGGCCTCCACAGTGGGGAGAGGCCATTTGGATGTGACATCTGCGGCAAGGCCTTTGCAAAGGCAGAGGGCCTGGCTGACCACGTGAAACGCCACAACCCAGACACTGACTTCCGCTGTCGGTACTGCGGGAAGTTGTGGATCAGTAAGTCGGAACTCACAAAGCATGAAGTCCACCATGAACGACAGAAACAGTACGCACGACTCCCTGAGGAGATGAAGCCAGGACATTTCCGCCCAGAGACAACTGTTCGACACAGGGAGACGTCGAAACCTGACCAGGCTGCTGGATCTGAGTTGGGAACTCCAGGCATCGAGGAGATCGCATACACAGTCACAGATACCAGTGGTGGGAGTGGTCGAGGACATCAACAGATTGTCTATTGGTGATTGAGGAAACCGTGACCATTGGTCCCAGCCAATAGTGATGTTTAGTGAACATTCCTCGGTCAGTGACGATGTATATATTGATCGTTTTGTAGGTGATATACATAAATAGTCAACAAAATAAATTAATAGCTTGCAGAGATTTTATGTGGAAGCTTTCTACAAAATTTTGGAATTCAACATACGTGGTGGATTTCTACTGTGTATTAACGATAGCATAATCAACCGTGTTGATTATGCATATTTCGACTATTGTGACGTCGTCGCCAGACAATGCATTCGCGTCACGACTTTGACGTCACAGGCGGACGAATGCTCACCAGCAGACTGGCCGTCTCTCTAAATCCAGTCGTTTTTCGGTAGTTTATCGTGATTTATTCCAATAAAATGATGATGTTGAATAATTAGAATAACCCACTCGATACGAGTGATTACGGAAAATATGTCCCTCGTGAAATTAATGTTCAAAGTTCCTCGCTAAAGAACATTAATTTCACTCGGAACATATTTTCCGTAATCACTAGTATCTCGTGGGTTATTCTCTAATTCTCCATTGTAAAGATAGTTTTAGACTCAAATTTCTCTTGCCAAAAAGGCAACCTCCCCATGTAAGATTGTGACTGATTATTGTCGATTTAAATACTACTCACAAAACACACTTTTTAGTCCGCCATACTTATTTATTCCATTTCCTACAAAGTATGAAACCATTTCCGGATTATACAAAATGATGGAAAAACACTGGAATAAGATTTGACACAAATTAAGTACGGCTTATGGACATTACGTCCCTCCTTTTAGTACCAGTCAAACATCTGTCTTTGAGGGAACACCATCTCTAAGGGAGCACTGTATAGTTTTGAGAGTCTGGCACTGGGCATGTGTTACTTTATTACAAAGTCGATGTCAGGAGTTTTACTTCAAGCAAATACTGGTAAAATGTATTAATGTCACTGATTGATAGATAAATCCATATAGAAATCTAAAAGTAAATAAAATGTAAGACACTGTGTTCCTCATATAAAGCTAGGAGATTAGTCTTGCCCTATCTACACGACTTGACATCGACCTAGTCTCAAGGTGTGTTAGTTGCACTGAAAGTCTCTCAATCTTGTTGCCTAAGGTTCCATTTCTCGATTCGGAAAATGGGGGAAAGATTCCTGCAGCTACGTTAAACTCCATATTCACTCACTCACTTGATTCTGGTAGTTGTCTGATTTTTTATTATTGAAAATGTGTTTTAGTGGCTTGTGATCAGTCACCAGGTAAACAGAGAGAGGTGGAAGTTTTAACATGCCCAAACAATGGCTAGTGCTTCTCTCTGTGTCTGAGAGTAACAACATTCTACTGGTGTTAGGATTCATCTTGCAGAGGAGATGATGTTACACATGGCACTGAAACCCAAATAAAGCCATTCAGGAATGGCACATCACACAGACTACAGAATTCTCAAAGCTTGATCTCAAGAAAGGGTACCATCAGTTTGAGCTTACGCCAGAGTCTCATGCGTTTAATACTGGAGTAGGATAACTCCAAGGCTTTGTTTCATCACTAATGTTTAGCGTACATTGGATTCCATTGATGACTTTCCAGATTGTATTTTACATATACTTCAGCTGCTCATGAGATTCTGAAGTAGAGACGTTTGTATCGCCACAGTCCAGCATGTGTTATGAAGGTTGTCATGTAGCTTGACCCTGGCGCAAGCTCAAACTGGTGGTATCCTTTGTTGAGATCAAACTTTGAGAATTATGTAGTCTTGTGTAATGTGCTATTCTTGCTGAATGTCTTTATTTGCTTGCCGAATGTCGACACAAATCTTTATGTTGAATAATGTGCTCAGGATCTTTGGGTTTCAGTGCCATGGGTGATACCCATGGAGTTGGGCCTGCTACAGGTTCGATGATATCGAGTCTAGACACTTCAACTCTTCTACTTTCTTGTGTAGATGGAATGGTATGTGTCGATGAGGTTGAGTGAAGGACTTTACACTGTCATCTATGTGTAGTTTGATCTGATGGGTGTTAAATTTTCCAATAACTCTAGATTGGCATCCACTAGTTCTTGTGCACCACCATCGTTCATCGAGATTGCCCACCAAGCCATGGGACTTTGTGCAACACTTAGATGCTTCTACAGATACGTCGTCACCTATGGGTGAAAGATTCCCGCTGTGACGTTAAGCAATAATTCATTCATTCTACAGATACAGTAGAAGTGCAATCTGTAGAACAATACCCAAGTTCACTCATAGTATTGTATATATAAAACAATGTAGATGTAAATTAGTATGTTCTAGTTGGATTGTTGTCTGAAATTGTGGTCAATAAAATGTACAATAACCACAGTCGGTCTAAGAGTATCTTTGATTTCTAAACGACTGTAGCCGGGTGAGTTATAAGATGCTCTTACATTCACATTGGCACTTTAAAGAGGACTGAGGCCGCTCTAAGGAGATAGTGCGCATTAAATGTTCACACTTACACATTTTTAAAGCTATTCTCGGGACAGCTTATCAAGACCTTATACTCATGTGGTCTCGGGCCGATCCAGCCAGGCCGTATGCTTAAACGATGTTTATTGAACTGAAATAACTGATACTCAATTCTAATGTCTTTTGCCAAGGGGGATACTTTTCTTAAAGTAGGCCTAAAATTCATGGTTTGAATTGTTGAAAGGCTAGATTTAACATTAATAATTTACTTTATAAATAGTGAATGCCTTGGTAGACATTTGGAGTGCGAATGATAATAGATGCGCAGAAGGGACACACAGGAATCTTCCTGTATACGCTTGTGTGGCTCAATTGATGTCTGCAAGGTTTTATGAATGGACCTCTGTGCAGTGTAGAACCAAAGTTAAGCATATTCAGGGATAATGCATGAAGGACAAGAACATAAATGACCGTTCTGGCCATAGTTGTCGCATTAGAATCGGCTTATTATTAATTGTTTTGAGAAACTGGCGATTGAAGTTTACCATTTCAGCTGCAAAATCCTATTACATGGATTAAGACACACAGTGATTCAGCTGCAATACATTTAGTTTCAGACAATTGTCCCAAATGACTAAAACTGAGTAAAAGCGTTTTGGACATTTTGGTAATACTATATGTATTTTAAACATGCCATTTTGGACATTTGAAAAATAAATCGACAAATGAGCAGAAAAAACACTGATATACAACCGATACAAAATAATAATAATAAATAAATCCATTTATTTTTTGTAAAAATGCACATTTTTCTAACGGTAAAGCACAAACATTTGACTTCCATAGAGTTCTATTTCCATAACTCTTCATTAATCACATCAAAAAATTGTAATAGCATTTGGAGATAGAATAGTCTGGCCCTATATTATAGATGTGGAGTTAGAAACATTTTATACACCAAAATTGGCCCAAAACACCATTATTTTGCAGCAGAAATTTCACAAGGAGATAGAACAAGGGCCTAATTTGACCTATGTCACCAGGTTTTTCACTTTGGTCCTCATCAGAGTTTGAATTTTTGAATTATTGGAAGACATTCTTTCACTGCCCTATTTAATAACAAGGACGGATTCAGGGGGGTAGGGTGGCTCACAATAATTCATTCATTCTAATATTCAAAGGCCTAGATATCAGGAAACAACATGCATGTATACCTAGTCTTCAAAATGTCCAGGATCAATCCTCCATACCCTACTCACAACACTTTTAATAATTATGGTTTATATCATTATAGATAACTTCAATGCAAAATAAAATGCCATTCTCTTTCTGTATGCATGCATCACGAAATCGCATTTTAAAAAGTCTATAAAAAATGCGTTCCAGGAACATCTGTTGATGCAAAGAACATTTTTTACGTCACAGCGGGAATTAGTTAATGGTGATGGGGGGAAAAGCCTGCCAAAATTGTTCCAGACAGAGGGAGAGATAGATGAAGAAAGGGGGTCTCGTTTCTGTACATTCCTGCTGAGAGAAATGTAATGATATATATTTCAAATATGTATATCTATGAATCGCACAAGCAGGAAAAATTAATTAATAATAATTACCATCATTTCTCCGTGTGTAATCTGCTACCATAGGTATTATTAATGACAATTAAATACATAATAACAATGTCATGAAGACCAGAGATAGTTTTTGATAACGACCAATCAGATGCCATGTTCAGTGCCATGTGTTTGTTAACAGCCAATCAGGTGCCATGTTCAGTGTTCTCTCCTGTTGCAGGTTCACTGGAGACTGATGGCTTAGGACACAGAACCACTTGAACCTGCCATGAACCTGTGTCGATGAACTAACACTAATGAGTAAGAAAGCGACCACGATGGATAAATCCACGTCCGAGGAGGTCCTTTGTCCTGCGGATCCACAGAGCGGTTCCGGTTCCGGACAGATCCTGTCAGGCCAAGTCGTCGGCAGCAAAGTGATGGAAGAGGCGCTACACTTGAATCTGAAACTGACCCCATCAGAATCGTTCCCAGGGGCTGGATCGATATTCACGGCATTCGTCCACGGGAAGGTGATCTGTACCAAGGTGTTATCCAAGGTCCTCCCTGCTGTAAGCGTCAAAGGAGGTGAATGTGACGA
The DNA here is from genome assembly GCA_032361205.1 of Pseudorimula midatlantica. Taxonomy (NCBI): domain Eukaryota; kingdom Metazoa; phylum Mollusca; class Gastropoda; order Lepetellida; family Lepetodrilidae; genus Pseudorimula; species Pseudorimula midatlantica. The sequence continues at coordinate 11,772 of JAUTBR010026230.1, forward strand.
GGAAGGAAATGAAAAGGTCGTTCTCCAGAATGATACCCTCCTGAGTTTCAACGTCATAGCCAGAGAGATGGTCTCTCTTAGAGGTGATGCCGGCCTAGACCTTGACACAGACCATACCATCGGCGAAAAATCTGTGACACCTGGTCAGCACGGTGGAGACAATCACAATTGCAATACGTCAATTGGTTCAACACTGAAAGATAATCATGACGATATAGGAGACATTAACAATGATAATGAGTCTGATCGTGACACACTTACTGATGATTGTGATACCAAGAATGATACCACGATTAAAGACACTGAACAACCATATCGTGTACCTGCAAGACACAAATGTAAGGTGTGTGGGAAAGTGTTTGACCGAAGGTCAAAGCTGAGGACGCATCAAGTGACCCATGACTGTCGGAAATATGCATGTTCCTTCGGCTGTCGTGATTTCAACAGAAAGGAGTGTCTTATCAAGCATATGAAGATACACACACGCACACGTGATCACGTATGCAAAATCTGTTCAAAGGCATTCTTCGATGCAAGTTTTCTAGAAGCTCACCAATACATTCACAGCGCTGACAAACCATTCAAGTGTACACACTGTGATAAAGCATACACGATGCATAGATCATTAAAGAGACATGTCTCAAGGGAACATGCTAA
>JAUTBR010026674.1:0-22245 GCA_032361205.1 Pseudorimula midatlantica
TACTTTGCATTGTAAACTACAATTCGGTCCAAAACGACAACTTAATTTGTGTCAGACTGTGATATTATGCCTTTAATCAGAATAAATGCATAAATGTATTTCAATTTGTATTTCTATAATTCATAAAAAGCCGTTATATTTCACGGTAGGTGTTGATTTTGTGAAAAAAGAAAAAAATTGAATTTCCTATCATTTGTATTCTGAACGTAGATTTATTTATATGCTTTATTAGAAAAGGGATATTAGTTTTTACATGTTCGTGGATTCCCCAATAACTCTCCTTCCTCAAACATTATGCTCCAAGGTCAAGGCCAAGGTTATCTAGAATTCATAAGGACAATCTTTCACAGCAATCATCTCATAGTAGATGCTCTTGACATCTCGTCTGTTGACAAAACCTCCGGTCAGTCTTGCTCTTCGATCATCCTGGAACTAATTACTTGTGCATCTAGCTGCATATCTGCGCGAATGTCTGCTGCCTATCTGCTGCTCGTCGGCTGCTCGTCTGCTTGACAGACGATATCCGGAGTTGTTTAGGCAGGTGAGAATTCGAGGGTTTGAATTATCAGCGCAGACGACTAAAGTTGTAGTAAGTATCGTACTATAGCCACCAGGTTAGTTTGAATTGCACCTCGATACTTCAGATCTGAAGTTTAAGCGGCAGATGGTTTGAGTGAATCCTTCGCGAAGCTTTGAAGACCCTTGGTACATGCGTGATTAAGAGTCCTTAATCCCACTGTTCTGTTTACCTATCATCAAGTGTGAGGTAAGTCAGGCGTGTAGAAGCTCATTGCAGTGTTACGATACCCGAAACCTAAATCCGGACATCTTCGAAGTTTTTGAATGTTTATATAATGGAAATACACTCACTAGAAAAGTTGGCGTCATGCGAAAAACCTAGGGGTTCAAAGAATCTAATCAACGACTTAGTGGATGTTGTGGAAAAAGTATATTTCGATCATATGGCAACGGAGTGCAGATCTCTAGATTTCCAAGTACTAATGTCATGCATAATAGATTACACAATATTTACATAACATATTACACAATATTAACAGATTATACAATAATTACAACGACAATATTTGTCTTCAACTGATAGAATGGATGTCAGAATGGAGACACGGTCATCGCGTAGCGTTGCAATCGTTCAAGAACAGATCATAGTTATTTCTACAGTCCATGCCTTATTGTCCAGTCGACGCTGGCACCATCTCCTATATGACATCATATAGTAAACAGTGACGCATTGTGTTGCAATCGTTCAAGAACATATCGTATTTTCCCTATAGTTCGTATATTAGTCTAGTCAACGAACTGATCGTATCTTTTGTTACGCTATATAGTCCATGCCTTATTGTCGTCCAAGTTGGCATCATATAGTGCACAGGCTGGATGCATTGTATTGCGGTCGTTCAAGAACAGATCGTATTTTGCCCTATAGTCCATGCCTTGTATATTAAGTCTTCGCAACGTTGGCAGCATCTGCAACGTGACATCATGTAGTAGCCTACACAGGAAGATAAACACACGACTATCTTCATTCATTTCTCTCCCTGACCATAGAATAGCACGTTGTCCGTACCCGATACCTCACCGTTCCATCAATATGTCAAACTGCATATTTACCCCGGTGTCCAGCACTGTTCTACAGACGCTATGGGCGAGGTCTCGAACCCGCCAGTAATTACCGGACGATTTACTCTCCTTTTGCTCTCTGGTGAGGCTATTTCGCCCTGTTGCATGTTCGACTATGATTATCTAGAGAGCGCGACATCGGAGCCGCTGAGATTCTGATATTGCTGGGCATTTAGCGTGGACGGAGATCAGAGAATGAGTCGATCATCAATCAGAACATACTGTGTGATCACAAGATCCACCTCGACCAACACAACGAGCTTCTCCGACTGTACTTTGATGTAGCTGGTGTGGAGAAGGGTGGTACTAATAGTATGCGCTACGGTGAATTTCATAGGTATTTATTGTGTCTGTTCATTGAATCGTTATTAGAAATATGAAATATGAAATTATTAGAGACACAGAAAGAGAGCGAGATAGAGAGGGAGGATGCGAGACAGACATGGAGAGACAGAGAGGAAGAGAGCTAAGGGGAGAATGGGGGAAACTTCTAGATTGAGATTTAAATGCAGACCGATATATATTAGTTGCATGATGAACGGATGGATTGATGAATGGATGGATTGATGTGTGGATGTGTGGGTGAATAGTTAAGTGGATCGGAATGGGAAAACGTGTATGCATGCATTGAGTAACATAGATTTGTGTATTAAGAGGACAGAGATAATTATGGAGATAGCCTTCTCCATCAGTCAGTAAGGTGGCGTCGAGTCTTAAAACAATTCAGCTTACTGAAATGCAGAAAGGCTTGAAGATCAATACACGCACATCGACTGTTAACATGTCCAACAGTAATAACACAACAGCTCCATAGCTGGCCTGGAGCCATTGATATTACGTCATCGACAAGAAACTCCATCTGGCATTGTAACACTAGTGCGCCGTAGGCCAAGCGTTTTCATTTATCAATGTTTAATTTTTCAATATGCTCTACCTGCTGACCACAGACTAACCCACCACCCACCCGCCCTCAGGCGCCTTCCAGAACCTTGCATCCCACATTTCTCCCCTTAATAGGGAAGAGATTTTACATGTTTCCTCCGGGCGATGTTGATGTTCCTTTTTCAGTTTGCGGCGCATTGATAGAGTGCTGCATGCGTCTCGTAATTAAGATCTTAAGGCTATCAGCGAGTTTATTAGCATGCACAGTGTTGTAGGGGTGGTTCCGTAACCAAGTTACCTGGCAAGAAACACGGCCATTAATGGTCGTCTGAAACCCCTGCGGGTAGTGGTAATGGCATTAGGTGTTACTATATGCGCATAAATGCGGTTATCAAGCTTCTAAATTATATCAACAGGTTAAATAAGAAGAGGATGTAAGGGTTTCACATGGAAGCAAAATTCGAAACATCCTAGACCTAGATACCTAAGGAATAGATGATATATAGGTGTACAACCACACATACTTTGTCGGTATATTTTAAGTCATGAGTACTTATTATGGGATAAAATGTCGTTGTAGAGCATGGATTTGGTGCAATAAGAATACATTCCCGCATAAGATTAAAAATAAATAAATGAGTATTTTGAAAGGTGTGCGAAAATAGTCTGTCGCTAATATGTTACTACAAATATTTAAGCATACTATTGATCATTATATAAATGATATAATCCACATAATATTTGGGATCCCTTTCATAAAGATCTTATATCCACTAAAAGACCATAGTCCAGTCTCGTGTATACCCGTATCCATTGTGATAGACTCTTGTGAATTTGAGCATGTTCGTATAGACAGACAGACTGACAGTTTTATTCTCATAAAACCACCAACGGTGGTACAAGATATATATAAATATACATTCAATTAAACGTGTCTGTCTGTCTGTCTGACAATGTTTTACGTATAACCCTATATATATTTATATACATACAGTTGGAATAAACAAAGCAACATTGCAGTTGATTTAAGAACAAAGTAACATGTATATACCAGAAAAGAATAGTTATGTGATGGTTCCCTGCGTATTCATTATATCAAGTATAAACTATGTTATTAACAAACCCTAAATTCATTGTAAAACTTCTGGCATGAAACTGTTGCTAAAAGCTTTCACGTAATCTAATATTACGAGACCATAGCTGATAGCTATACCAGGGGAAGCCGCATTGTTACCAGATAAGTGTGTATATGTTTTAAATAGATTGTTAGAATAATCTAATCTCCAATAGTCCATAATGGAATTTGTACCTTCTGTGCTTTGTATCTCTTCAAAGTGCTGGAACAGGAGCCATATGTTCCAGGAATCGAGCAACATGCCCTGTCAGCATCAGTCTCTTATTCTACTGTACGTGTTTCAAGGATCTTATCGGTGTATCGTTAATTACTCCTATCGTGTTCAATTGTGGCATCCTTTTTATGATTTATATTTAAGAAAAGTAAGAGTAAATGTACATTTATTGTGACGTCTTCTCTGTTGTGTGAAGTCTACGTCGATGGTACGATAATGTGACAAGTCCTCTTATTTGCAATGTATTGTTAAGTCTTCGTTATACATATAATATATTAGCAGTTGCATCAGATAAAATGGAGAGACCATGAGAAAGTGATGTATAGTTCCTTAACGTCGATACTGGAATCTTTTAGCAATCTACTTGAGTCCATGATACAGATAAACCAGCACAAATTAGCATTCTATATGTACATTTTCTTAAGTTTTCGCAATATTATTTGTTTTATAAAAATGAATGCAATAAACCTGGAAACTTGCGTGGCACTGCATGTTGTAGGTTGAAGACAAAGCAATGTAGAGAATTCTTGTTTCCGGGGTTGTCTGGTTTCATTGCGAACACTTATTTTTCAAAAACATCTCAAAGTTGACATCTATAAGCTAGATAAGCAAATGCATGTAAAGCCGCATCTTCGAAGCACGCTCCTGTGCACCACTTCCCGTACAATCCCCGACTCCTCCGGGTCGTGTACTCACATGTTGTGACAACTATATGCAGCTTGGTTTTACATAGGATTAGATACCTCTTCACGAGGGAACTGTTTTAGATATTCCAGCGAAAATGCAAACTACGCCAAGTGTTTTGAAAGTGTTTACAATATGCTGCGGGCAAATCTACGACAGTACGGTCAGTATTTACACTGCCACCCGGTGGCGGTCGACGTTTATTATTAAGTGTGTGTTAATTATGGCAGTCCATGCCGCTTTCATTCCTGGAGTACTTTGCATGTTCCTCTCGTGACGACATGACGGTTCAAAGACCGTACGCGTGTAACGGGAGAGCGAGTCTTAACCTTGTACATGTAGCATTAGCTGATATAGCATTAGCTGCTGATGCTTACCTACGATGCTGGCGACCTTGGACGTATCGTAGTATGTTTAGCTGACTTATCTCCGTATACCTGGCTGTATTCGGGATTTAGACAACACCTGGAAACAAGATTCGAACGTCCTGAACCGTGGTGAATCTTTAAAATCTGTATGTATACAGGACGGTGCGTTCTTGACAAGAAAATACACGCCGGCGTATGTTTTGACGGGTCGTCTAAACAGGACGTCCAAATCGGCGTATGTTATTGATGGTTTACATTACTTGAATTAAATTTGGTTCTCTACAACTATTAGTAGACGTTAATGGACATAGAAGTGTGTGGTGATTTTTATGTTTAATCTTGTCTGATGGTGTACACAAGACCGTAAATCTTTGTGGTGGAATTGAAAGCATGTCGATGCTTATCCAGTAAATTACAGGTATGTTTATAACGAGATACCTGAATTTTCGCAAAGCCAGACATCGGTAACCATCCGTCGACACGTGGGGAAGAGAGAATAGCTTTCCCCCTTGGAGAGTCTACGTTTGCCTTCTCCTCTTTATATAATTAACGCGCAAATTAAACGACACGTGCTCAGCATGTGTGAAGCTCTGAAACATGCTATTTGCTCAGCACGCAGGCTAGCAAGTCTTTCTCACGTATCCGAGAAAGTCGTTCGTCAGAGAGCGATACTAGTGCCTCTTTGGTACAGTGCGCGCCTTTATTATCAACGTGAACTTTTTAGCGGTCGTCTTATCAGCCACATGGAGTTATCTCGGGCACGGCGTGATCTCATCGTGAGATACTTCAATAAGTCCTGAATTACAATGCCTCCCCGGGTTGGAATCTGATGCCGTCGATTCCCATATACGTGATGAGATGCACCTGTATACCTGCATTTATAGTCAATTCCATCTTCATTAAATCAGCCCTTCTGTATGCTTAACAGTACGCGGCTGCATGATGTGCATAATGGTGATGCCCGATGGTATATGTGTGTTTCTTTCATACGTTAGGCCTATACTATAGATCTATGGACACTATTTCATTCAATCCAAGTTTGGGTTAGATTCTTTTGTTGAATTGGGGGTTTAGAGCCGCTTTTAAGATATATCTCGGCTTCTCAGTTTGGGGCAGGAGAAAACTCACAACATCTGCACCGTTGAATGTTGCAGTAAACCTGCGAGCACCCTGGTACTGAAAGACGCCTAAACAAAACTACTTTTTAATGTATTCTTGCCCCAAAATAATCCTCTTAAACGAGATCCTTCCAATAATTGAGCGAAACTAAAACGGTAGAAAATAAGAAAGTATAAAGCTTCTTCAGGGTCTCTTTTTAAACTATTGCTTTTGTTTCCTTTCCAAAAGATTTATTTTTCATTGGATGTAACAAGTTTTTGAAGACTTTTTATAGATATTCCCAAACACATGTAACTCGACAAATAATCGTATAACCATATCAGTAATTCTATACAGCAACAACGTGTCTAGCTGATAGTATACAAGACAATGTTCCATTATACGAAACATTAACTTCAGGTCTATTTGTACTTATCACCCCGTCGTATCTGACAAGTGATATATAAAATCGATTAGCGTCACTTAGAATATATACATTTCTAAAAACTCCCCATAGATTTCCACCGGACAGCGAATTCCGGAAAAGGACGCTGCGCTCTCGAGAGTTAATCAGGTTGGTCTTCCAATGAGAAAATAGAATTGTAGTGTAGTATTTGTGTAAGATGCTAGTCCGACCTGACAGTAATAAGACAAGTTGCCTACACCTGAATGCCCATGTTAACCAGTCGTGTCCAACGGTGCCCTTTCTTTACCGGGCGCCAAAGTAGTCATGTGGATTAATCCGGTTTGCCTACAATTACTTTGAACATAAACTAATTATTCTGCCGCAAACAGACTCACCTCCGAAGTGCAGATTTGTGAATTTTTAGACGATTTGGGGGCCAATTTAATTGATATTTTGTCGAGTAAATAATTTGTCTCGTGTGGTTCTGAAATGGATTTCTCTAGAATACAGATGTGTTTGCAATTATCTTGTCAGATGTTCTTGGCATAGTGTGAACAACACTTCACGGATTCTAATTAATATTTCGTGATCGCGTTGAAAGAATACTTTCCATAAATGGTGGAGATGCCTAGTTAACATTTCAATAATCTTCTTGAAAAATAAAAACATAAAATAAAAGTTTAATTGCTGCGGTGGGCAGTATGCGACAGCATCTTTTTATTTTTCGAACCAGATACCAGAACATAAAATAGCATTGTTCTACTACTGCTATAAATATCGTGTTGCAATATATATGTATTGCTAAAAAGTTAGAACTCATAACTTTATTTAATGGAGACAGAGTACAATACATGTCAAGACCTATTCTTGTACATCTCAAAATGAGGCAGTTTCTGCAGGTTGAACATATTCAACTTCCGGAATATTCTGTTTATTGAACAAGAATAAACTTCCTATCTGGTTCGCAAACAACTGACCAGCATACTAGCAACAAACGTAACCCAAAGACAGAGATTGTATACATCCGTGTATATAATACACCACGGTATATTTGCTCTATTTGTTTCGGCTATGCGTTGTTTATTATGACTTCGGGTTATGTTTAGACAAACTATCGGGACTAGGAATCACCCGCATCGCATTGCATGTGCGGCCCGAGCTGTGTCCGTGGCAGTTATAGGTTAAACGCGTTTTAAGTTAGGTCACATGTGGCATCCATAACGTGATGTTGCATGCAGAGGGGGGATGCCAGATATGCACGTGCAGGATACGTATAGCAACAGTTGGGGCTTGTATTTCACGTTGCCAAGTCATGCTGCACGCACGAGCTGTTATCTGGCGGGGAACTTTATGTATGTCTGGGAATTAAAGTTACACATCCGAAACTTTTTCATACTAATTTATAGCTTCCGTAAATCATCTCAAATAAGATCGTGTGCAAGATCTATAGCGTGTCTATCTGTATCTTAATCCACTTCCGTGTGTATTATAAGCATGTGTATTATTACAATAATGGCAGACTGGGTGGCATTGCATGTTGTTATGTAGATGTAGCCGGTAGATATACTGGTCTCGGCCAGCGGTGTTGCCCTCTTGGCTAAATTGGTAAAGCGTTTGATTGACAATCCAGTAATTCTACCCCCACGTTGGGCGCCATTGTCGGACAGTGCCGATCCTTGAATTCGAACCCGAATTGCTGGATTTCGAATCCGAAGAATACAAATTCATCTCGGAGATGTATTTTTATATTGGCTGTTATTAATGTTCCTGAAGAATCTAGAGCTGGTTTTTCTTATTTCCTATAATGCGTCCAAGATTTGTTACACGTGTCAAAAGTACACTTACAATATACATATTTCTATGGTTAACAAAATCACTAATTTAGTATAACACTGCATTTCGTTATTTCAGTTAGTTATATCATTTCATTATGCTTATTGTATATCATTTCATTGTATTTCTTTTCAATTGCAGATTGAATACTAGAACTTCTCGTACCAGTTTGGATCGGATACTGTTTTGAATGCCTGCTGTATAGTAAGTTTCTACTTTCATTTTGTACTTCATTGACAGTAAACATCATATACTGAGCAGTATACCACCCTCGAAGTGCCATCCTCAAAAGCTCAAAGTTACGTGTCCGTATTCAGGATCCTAACTGGAACATGGCAGGACACCTATTATGGGTGCTCTAAAGTGTTCGTGAGGCAGGATAACATCTCAGTTCAATTTATTTTTAACTGAATTCCAAAATGCGTTTGCCTGGTTAGGATCTGTGTGTCGGGTGTCTGCGATGTGGCTGGACGGTACACAAAGTACGGACACCTATACTTGAAATTATTAGAAATGTTTATGGAGAAAGAATACAGGTGAACACATTGAACCTACACAGGACACCTCCAGGACAGCCGGAGTGAAAGTGTCCTGCCATGTGTGTCCTGTCAGGATCTAGTTAGGATCCTGAATACGGACACCTAACTTTCATTGATGCGCTGTTGGATGGGCTGGCATTCATTCATGCATTTGCCAAGTGCATGTTACTTGCATTCTTGAGAACTTCAAACAAAGTTTTCTCGTATGATTTAAACATATTTTATTGCACAAATGGTACAAAAGGATTGGTACATAAGCCAGTGTTCTCGTATTGATATCCTCCAATAATGTATATGTATACATAATTACATATCCAATTCGTCATATGATATTGTTTCAAATAATCATCAGATGTTCAGAATTACTGGTTTTATTCTAAGTCTATACTTTCATAGCAAACATTATAACGTATATTATATATAAAGTGAGAACCACATGTGCTTAGATGTAACACGCGTTTCAATGAAGACCAATGACACCTCTGGTGTAATTATTCATTGAGTTTCCATCTTCAGTGATCTTGGGAAATATCGATTGGTAATAGTAACAATTACCTAACGTTTAACTGGAAAATTATGCATTTACTAACTCATAATTGTCTTAAAGGGGCTGTGACGTTTATCACCACATCCTATGGGGTTATATTACAATAACGGTAAAATCTCGCGAGAAAACAGCGGGAGTCTCACGAGAGATGAGTCATGTAATTATTCATCAATGGGGATAGATAGTTTGAACTCGTATCATGATGTTCTTCCCTCTTGTGTTTATATTTACTAATGACGAAGAGATCTGTGGTTTCAACGCCTAATTTATCGGTGCAATGGCGGCATGTCATGTGACCACGAAGGGCGGAAGTGCTCGGTGATTACGTTACCGGTAGTTTTGTAAGCCGCGTCACGCTATGAAAAGTGAACGTACGCTGTCTGGGGGGAATCGTAATGCCGTAATAGCTAAACAAATAATTAGCCCTTTGAAAATGTACCTGAAATAACAAATATCTCCTTTATAGCAAGAATATTTTTGATATTGATATCAAAACGCGTCTACTCCTTTAATACATTAATTCAACTTATGCTACAAGTTATGTAAATTATTTATCATTAATATTAAATAGTGGGCGTATAAACAGCAGATGGTGAATTTCGTTTATTTAGATTAAATCTATGATAACAGCTTGTGTTTGATAGTTGTTGATAATAATTTACTTGGAAACTTGACGGTGGTAAAACATCGCCTAATCGCTCTGGATTTTCAAAGGTTTCATATCACCTTTTTTTTCAGTAGGATTAATGTGAATATATTTACTTTTGATTGTGTTATCGTTCTTAAAGAAATCATGAACTTAGATTTTAAATGCATGGTGAAGATGGCAACGCAAACTCCGATGATTAAAGTCATCTCCTCCTAATAATTTAAATAATTGATGTTCCGGATTACTTTTCAATTACTAGTAAAGGAATATACATGTTTTGTATCTAGTATACGCTGTCTGATTAGCATTGCAACCGATACTGTTTTGTCTGGTCAAGAAGATGGCGGAGTAATACAAAGACACGTAATCGGGCGGATGTAAACTCTATAAATAATAGAATTCCACCTATTAATGTATATACCGGGAATTGCAAACCAACCGGAATAATAGGACATACGGCATCTGCATCTAGATCAACCAGCGCAGGATCGGTAAATTGAGAAGAGGGACTGAATAATGTAACCGTCTATGTATAGCAAGGTACTTCTTTGAGTTAATCCACAAGGGAGGCTACTACTTTGGGCAAAGAATTATTTCCAACCTTATATGCTTCCTGGGTTCATCCAAGAAGTTTTAGATACGGTCCTTCCGTCCTAAAGACGTTAATATGACAGATTGCAAATTTGGTTAATAAAATCCTATTACGTGTCAAATACTTCATGTACTAAACGTGCCCATGTCTAAGCCTTCTGTTGCCTATATCCCACGTTATACATGATACTCATATATCAAGCATACCTGATTATTAGCAGAGGTTACGGTAGTTTTCCTTTTGACATGGTATTTTAATATAACTACACCGATTTTGATAGCAAACAGAGAATGACGACATTACTTTGCGAAACTCTCTCTTATAAATTCTGGGCAAGAAGATCACTATTTCGTTAGTGTACAATGTTATCCGCAATATACAGGTGACACATTTCATGTTCTACATTTGAGCTCACTTAGCCAAATTAAGAACAGCCTACTACTTGAAACGTAGGAAACTGAAGAATTCTGAAGATTACAACAAAAAGGAGAGAGAGAGGGAGAGAGTGAGAGAGAGACATACAGAGAGACAGACAGAGAGACACAAAGAGAGAGAGCGCGAGAGAGAGAGAGAGAGAAAGAGGGAATGGGGAATGGGAATAGGAGGGGGAAGGGTGGACAATGAAAACGCTAAAATTCACAGCGACGTCACATGTACTCTGCTTTCATGTTACTAGATCGATCGTTCCCTGTCCAACACAGTGGTCTGGATAGTTGGTACCATTGTAGTTTTGGACGTTAAATAGTAGTAAGACATGTTTGCGAAAGAAGGAACAATCTGGTACATAATTTAAGAGATTGTAACGTTGATTTCAGCATATTTTATTGACACATATTCAACAGGTTCAGACAAAACGAAACACTTATCAAGGTCCTCGTAGCGTTACGAGAGGTTTGTGAATAATTCGCTGATCGAATTTATACCAGGGTATTCTTACGATAATCTTAACTATTCTAATAGTTATGGCTACGAACTGTTCTTAGTCTAAGACATTCGTAATACCGTTTCGTGAATAGGCCACCTGATCACTTACGAGGTAGTTACGATCTCCTATTGGATATGAGAGCTTCAAGGAAGTGCCAAGAAGTTACGATATAATTTTTTTTTATTGCTTTAGAATCTATCTTTATCTTGAAACAACCACGTAAACGTCAATCACCGTCATGCAATTAAACAAAGTACAATGTAAGAAGAACTGGGAATACTATACAAAAGCAAATGTTTTATCAAAACCCACCAGGAGACTGCTTGTTGAGTGTGGACAACTCTGGACTAATGTAATGTTCAATAAAAACACGACTTGTTCAAGCTGGGATATTCTGTTTAAGCAATTATGGATATTACATTTGACCCCAGATGTGCCATCATAGTCCATGCACTTTGATCTACACTCGTAAAGAGAAGAGGCTATAGATGATCCTCGAGGAAAACTACGTTTTAATGGACATGGAACTTCCATACTCTATCCTCTAGTCATATATTTAACCTGGAGAAGATGTTTGTCTGAAAAGCTTTTACTGGAATAATAGCTAAGGGGAGTTAACTGCTCTATGTATTTGTTTCACATTTATGATGGTTTGGTACTTTTATTAAGTCGAATTTAAGAAACAGTCCTTGGTAAAGGATGGTGTGGTGCTGTCTGGTACTAGTGTATACCTTCAGTACTACAAAATGTTGACTGGTTTTTCAATAGCGCATCCCAGAGCCATTGAGGCCAGTTCTAAGCCATAAACAGTCTGCAGTTACAAGGCAATATATCTCGTTAATCGATGTTGGTCTGTGGGGTATGTTTATATTCAAAACAGATGGGTAAACATGTTTAACCACGTGATATTGCCATAATTAGGCATTTTGTTTTGTGTTTGTATTCGTGATGTATTGTTGCAAGCGATTCATCTGTTCGGATACTGACCCAATACGTGGAGTAGATCCCCAAAATAACACTTACTAGAAAAAGTAGTCATATAGAAATTCCTAATGTATTAATTATCACGCAGTTAAAGCAATATGTTGATAACAAACTGATGTTTACATGGTCCCAACTTCAAAGAATAAGACACGTGTTGTGTTGTAGTGTATAGTAAAAATAAAATGAAAATCGATCAATTACAGAAAGATTTCAGATAAATAATTGTTTATCTTGTACTTACCAAATATCTTTTTTAAACACGCTTATTCAAATTATATTGGTATTTTATTTAGTTTCTAGAAAGCCAGAAGAGAAAATATTGGAATATAAGCATACGTAAAAAGACGAACGCTTTGACCTTAATAAATATTATATTATATTTTGCTTCTGTAAACAATGATTAATTATTGTAATCAATTACTGTAAACAATAACAGGCCTACAATTGATGACATTGTTTTGAAACCGTCTTGCTTATATATTTGACTACATTGTATAACTATATTTAGTGTGGATCTAGCATTCAAACTGCTACTTCCAAGTATTATTAGTCATACGTTTGATGATGGTGATAATAGATGCCTGCATGTCGAAATGATGATGTTATTCAAAGTTGATGGGTATTTTCCTTCAGTAAAAGTCCATGTATTAACTTTGTACATGTTCCCCGCCATGTTCCAATAACCCGGTTAACTAACCACTAACTACTAGTATTAAAACCACACATATTCCGCTTGCTCCCGGAAACTTGTTGGTGCGTTACCGCTGTTAGTAAGACCAATGATCCACCGATGGTTCCAAGATGCATTGTATCACGAGATTGTTAATTGATTATTCCGGTAGTATTTACTATGAAGGCCCGCCTCTCCTTCCGTACTAGGGCGTGATAGGACAAGGGGACGAGCCCCCAGAACAAGCAGCATGTAGCCACTGCACGTACACAACGGATCCATGTAACTTATAGAACATTATTAGCCAATAAGTCACGTGTTGTCAGGTGTATAGAATGGAGCGCGCACAGCTGAGCTGGAGTCATTCATTAATAGCTGTGGGATGCGTTCAGTCAGCCGACGGTTTGAAAGGATACCGCGTATTTATAAGTAGCGGTAAGTAAACTTTGCTTAGTCTCTGACACGGTTTTTTTAGGGGGTATTTCATGGAATGTTATTTATTATTTTTAGCATAATTGCATTGACATTGAGGTGGGTTGGGTTTTTTTTAGTAGCCTAAATAGTTCATGGATTATTATTTATTTGTTAACATGATTTATTGACGTGAGGTGGGTTTTTTAGTGCATGGATTATTTTTTTAAGCATAAATGTATCGACGTAAGAAAAACTTTTCGATGGCTATTGGCTAATAATTTGTGTGGTAACACATATAGACACTCTAGATACAATTGACATAGAGCATACATTTTAGAAAAATTGTGGCGCTAGGGTTTTATCTGATTCTTCTTGATTCCTGAGTAATTGCCAGTAAACACGCATATATTGCTGACTTGTAAGGGTGTAAGAGATAAGACTCGGATACGTACACATAATTGAATATGTGTAAAAACACTACATATATGTTTTTAAGTGGCTTGATACGATAGTATCACTATATAGCAGTGATAACGTATCGCATTTGCGGGATTGTGACAAATTCTAGGTGTATAAATAACTCGTATATAAATACACCGGTACACTATTCGTGTACGAAACTGCCTTCCTAGGGTACATTCTTTATTGGTACTATTTATGATATATATTATATATGTACATGTGTACCGTTAACCTTGATACAGCATTTCTTAGTACACATATACATGTACCTACATAAAACTAAGCTGTTTACTGTTTAGTAAATGTATTCATTATTTAAATATTAATATTGTTTTTTAATAGACAATGGTAACTGTAATTATTTTGCATTATTTAAGCAATTGCGCATTTGGTTATCATCCTGCATAAATACAGTTTTAAATGTTAGTACATGTAATAGGGGTTACACTTGAACACTTTAATATATTAATTAATTACCCTAGCCCCAATCAGCGATATTATGTATTGGTATACACACGCTTGAGTGTTCATACTATGCATATGCATGCATGGATAGTGAGGCTTCGTTTGGCTATTACTCTTGGTTTCATTATAAAAGGTTTAATTCGTTCAACTACTACTATTTCCTAATATCCAAAATACGCAATAATTTCTAGCGATCCTGGCAAAAGACGTATACCAAATAGGAAATTATTTCCAAATGAAATTCATGAAATAATAAGTTTATTTTTCAAATTGTTATGTACTCTCGAACGGACTGATTTTATTTTGTATTATTAATTTGCGACACTGTACTTGAAACCCATTTACTTATTTGATATAAAAATAATAATGTGCATAATTTATTCAACAACAGGTGGTTCTTTGACATATCATACCAAACCAGATCTAATAAATAACCATATGTGACTAGTATTAGGTTTTTCTTTTAAAGTTCATTCGGTTTACATTTTCATTGATGTCTTATACCAGTATACAATAGTCACGTATGGGTGAAAGATTTCCGCTGTTAGTCTATGTGACGTAAAATAATAATTCACTCATTACGCCAGCAGTACAACTCCAGATATAAGGCCAATTTCTATTATATGCCTTATAGTAACTCCAGAAATCGTACAACTCCAGATATAGACCAGTTTCTATTACTAGTACATGTATATGACTTATAGTAAGCACAGAAATCGCCTTTTCGAGAACGCAACAATTGAATGCTAGTATAACCCACTCCTATAAGTAAGCTGCCACAACACAACCGGTCTGCATTCCAGTATTTGCGAGAAAAAAACATCCTGTCAATATGTATCCTATTTTAGCTTTAACGGATAGTGATGAATGCATGCTAGTATACAGTTGGTATACAGAGACCAGTATTGTATAGTACTAGACTTGGTTTCCGTTATTGCTGAATATTAGTTCATTGACTTATTAAGTGCACTGCACATTGGATATACCATAACATGACCGTATGCAGAGGCTGGCATGCATGTCATTATCCGCTATTACAGGATGTTACAGGTCGAACGCTTCTCGGATTTCTTTCAATATGTAATATTGAACGTACACTGGCAATCCATTAGTCCCACTGAGAGGCCTATCATCTGACGTCCAATATTACGTATATATTAATGTCAATATACCGGTGTCGATAGTACGCACATATACCAGCATTCAGACTGTCCATATGGGGTTAGCCCCAGAAACCCAGACTCTTAAATCGGACCCCCAGCGCCAGTTGGATCAATTACTTGATCCCTATTGGATCACAGGGTTCTGTCTGCGTCCTTGCTCCATCCGTAGAAACCTTGGGAGGAATAACATGGCGGCAAACGTCGGACCGAGGGCAGGAGTTTACCTCCGGGGCACGTGGTTCCCTTCTATGGATGCGCTGTTCATGCATTCTCACCCAACGGGCCCTCTTTGCGCTGTCGGGGCGGATATTGGATCCGGTCAGAGACAATGTGATGCCCTGAAGGTTCGGAGTCCGCTATCAGAACGAGTTGAAGTGTTTCTTAGTATCGGTGGACTGTTTGCTCCTTGTGCTACTAGTCTGATTCTCGTCCTAGTCCGAGGTACCGTCGTGATTCTTGTTCTACTCCAGATACCACGGAGCCATGTACAGTTCTAATGGAATGTAATACAGTACGTTTCGACAGTATGCGTTCAAAATCTGCCTAAAGGCGAATATAGCCTACTTGTATCATATTAACGTCTCCTGCTCCTGCTGTTCGGGGTATTACGGAATCATGTACAGTTTTACAGAATTATAATAAATCCTTTAGTATTTTTCCAAGAATTCTCTAAGGCATCGATTTATACTTAAATAGAAATCTTCTGCTCATCCTGATCCAGGAATCATGTACGGTTTTATAGAATTATTATATTATATTATATTATAATAAATTACTTTTCCGGCAGTAGTCTCTAAATACAAAGGCATAGCAAGTTAGGCATATTAAATACAGTTCGGCTTCTCGTCCTTTACTGAATTATGTACAGTTTTACATAATTCTAATAAATTACGGTTCAGGGAAGTATTTCCCCAAGAATGGTCTGTATAAAAGGTATAGGCATAGACGGATGTCGGCATCTCTCCTTATTCCAGGGTCGTCGCAAATCGATGAAATATTCCCGCAGCGACGTTAAACTCCATAGTAACTCACTCACTCTTATTCCATGTATTACGGAAGCATGTACAATTTTATAGAATTATAAAATGTTTACGTCAATTTAACCAAAGATTTCTCGGCAGGCATGCTTATATATATACTTATCCTAGTACAGCTGTCTGCTGCTCGTCCTGGTCGAGGAAGCACGGGATCATGTATGCCTTTCTACAGGATAGCCAATATACTACCTTTACGACAGCATGCATCCTAGACGGTTCGCCAGGCATATAAGCCTACGTACACTAACTAGTACGGGCAATAATCATTCAATATAACGCAGAGCCTTGAAAACGGACCAGCACCGGGTTAGCGAAGCACTTACGAAACTCCTCCAAGTTGTGTCTCAGTAAATATCTCGTAAACAAACAATTAGTATAACTGGATTTGTCTAAAAGATGACTCGTAGGACTCCATTACGTCTCTTTGATCTGAAGCTATCCTCGTGAGTGGAGAATACGTAGAACCTATCCCGTCGAGGAGGGGGTCGGTCTTATTAACGATGCCAAGGAAGATTGGAATTCTTAAGGGGGTTTCTTCCACAAAATTTGAACCCTTCAGAAGCACGTCTCGACTAGAAGGACGTGAAAGCAGACTCCCTTTCCATGCAACAGTCTGTTATTTGTAAGTCATTGCTGCACCAACGGATCTGTATTGTTTCCCTTTTCCTGGAACATTTTCGAGAATACACGTAAAATTTCATCGATTTTTGGTCTTTTAACGAATTACGTGTACATACTGGGAGAATGTTTCTCTGCATTTCTCCATCTCTCCGTCTGTCGGTTTATTTCTATATCCGTATGTGAGCACGTGTGTAGCTTTTAAATGTGATTATTACTGAATAACGTCCTGAAAAATAATATATTGTAAAGTATATTCAGTCATCTCTCTCTCTCGCTTTCACACACACACACACACACACACACACACACACACACACACACACACACACACACACACACACACACACACACACTCCGCGAGAAGCTACACGTGGTTGTATCGATTGAACTGTGAATCTGGTCCCCATAAAAATATGATAATGCCGAGCACCTTACGACTCACCAATGACTATCAGAACGTTACAGACCCACACAGTAGATCCTCCTTAAGCCGAGAACATGCCTTGCCCATTACCCTTTCCAGGCCTCTACAGGATGAACATGTGTGTCTCGTATACCTACTGGTGTTTATTGATGCGGGAATATCATAAATGGCAGTGGAGGCCGATACGACTTTGTCTTGTTTATAAGAACCCGCCATCTTGAGTCTACCAGATCATGACAAAAGTATACAGAGATGCAGTTATATAGCAGCCGGTCAGATTAATCGATAGCAGATTCTAGATGGCATTCTCGGGTTAAATACCTGAGAAATTTCACAGGTAATTGCCTAAACGTTACGTCTATCATAATAATCACAGCGGGCGGGAATGTCAATTCAATTATGTTGTAATTGCCGTCAAATGTGTGTAATAAGAAATAATGTATTTTTTCAAGCTATACGATTATTTCTTCCTAGTCCACATATCAATACGTCAGTGAAGATGTATTCCTGCGCCTGTGAGAAATCGCTAATTTTTGCAATGTGAAAGAATCGATAATTTTTGCAATAAATCTAATGGATTTCAATTTGAGAGATAAGAAAATCTAATTTTGCTTTCACATAGTGTAGGATAGAGATGGATTACTGTTAGCATCAATAACGGTTTTCACTTTTTAGCATAGTAATATTGGATTGCATAGACAAAGTTGCTTCGTCTCCATGATGTTTCTGCTATCCGCGATAGACGTCTAGATTTCTAGACTAGATTGGAGAGTACATGTATACGGAAATGTACGACAAACCGTTGGTCTATTGCTACTATTTAGTCATGTCGTGTCAGCACTCGCCCGTGTAGCTGTCTTCTCACTTCATGCACCTACACACGCGTGTGCCGCCAACGATTAGCTGCAGGGCGAGAACCATCATTCTTGGTCTGAGTCACCTTGTTGCTGTTCAAAATAGATACTGTGTATTGAGGAGCGTTATCGAAATAAGCTTGTTTACCTAATCCTCATTCTTTGCTAAATAAAAATATGTTTAAATCAGATACTGTGTGTATGATACTACTAGTATACACTGGCATTCAGGGATGTCCAGCCAATAGGCCTACTGCGTTATCTGTCCATCTTGAATGTGCAAGTTATGTAAGAGAAACCTCAGTTCATGTGCGTCTGAATTGAATAATTGCGATCAACAAAAACTAGTATTGAAAGAGGAAGCGAAGTGTCATTGTTGTTCGTTTCATACATGTCCTGTCAGTTCTGTTGCGTAGCATAATATGTATGGCGTTTCTCTTCAACATTCTCTACGCTGGATTAGATTAAACACAAATACGCTCATTATGGCGTCTGAAGGGAATAACTGTCGCCTATTCTTGCAAATAGAACCAACAAGAACTAGGCTAGCATAGAAAGAGGAAGGGATGTGTCATCGTTATTAATTTCAAAAGGTACCATGCATTATCGAAACACCAGCCGTTATGACTACTCCGTCAAACAACTGTTATAGAGCAAACATTTATCATATTTTCTTTTACTTATTTCACATTTCAAATGAACAGTCTATTCTCTTATTCTCGTAACTTGACTTAGATCAGTCCATAATATTTTCATAACCACTACATCGCCCACAAGTAGAAGAAGCCACTCTACTACACAACTGACGGATTTAAGGAGACACAATAGAATGCTGTTCGAGGATGAATAGGTACATGTCCTGCCAATACAATGTTGTTGGGTAGCATACATGGCGTGCCTCGTCATTGTTGTTCGTGTCATTAGGTGCATGTCCTGCCAATACAATGTTGTTGGGTAACATACATGGCGTTACTCGTCATTGTTGTTCGTGTCATTAGGTACGTGTCCTGCGATGTTGTTGGGTAGCATACATGGCGTTCCTCTTTAACCTTCTCTCTGTTGGATTAGACACCGGCACTACTCATTAGGGCATATCCAGTTGCATCTAACATTGAGAGAGTAAAGAGTACTAAACACCATCAATATGCCTGCCAAGTAGAATCGACGAGACCTATCTATTCACGCAGATGAGTAGTTCAGAGCATGTTATTGTGGGTTCATTTCATTAGATTAAGTGCACGATAATACGTTTTCAATTTGCTTCACTACCATGACGTCCAATCCTGAAAAGGGCCCAGTTTCTTGCTGAAGGAAACTGCAAGCTTATAGGTGGGATGATCCATTGCGGCATATAATATCAGTTATAGTGCTGTGGAACCAGTGATCAATGTGTAAGCTCACACCTTAAAAGAATGTCGTCGGGAGTATTAACTTTGACAAAGACCCATTATTTTGTAAAAGGATTTTTTCAACCTGGTTTCCGACGGCTTTGGAAAAAAATATCTGACCTTTTCATTATTCTGGATGACGTTATGCATCTTCAGAATAATATTGCCTGGAATAATATATTTACAGTGGAAGTGGAAGACACTAATGCTCTCGGCGGTATATGGAGGGGGCTTGACCTGCACCGTAGGAAAATAGGATTGAGACTGCCTTTACACTAAGCTGCCACGTTCATTCCAATGACGCTGCTTATGACCATGTAACGTGAGATAAGAAAGCGTGCTTAATTCCGACTGGGCGTTAATAACGATAATGGTTAACATAACATGATGAGACTTCTTGCCTTGGGGGAGCTCCAGTAGGAGATGCTGTCCTTTTTCCGCGGCGTTCGCTCGTTTCTTGTTGTCATTAGCATGGTAATCCCGATATTACTCTTGTCTCTTTAGACTACGTGACTTACATGAAAATCGAAACTTTAAGTAATTTTCTCAGTCGGGAATTGGATTGTCGCGTGAAGGCAAATTCAAAATTCCAGTCTCGCGAAAGATAGAGCCCCCGCGAGAGCTGAGGCGAGGTTTTGAAGTTCCCGCGAGACTGAACAAACGCCAACCTTTGCCAGTTCCAACCCAGGAGGATACGTCTGTGATGTATCAAAACCGAAAAGGCAATCTTGTTTTATCTGACGAGGAAGGTGTAGGTGCCTCCGCGAATGTATTTCGTGTTTTCTGCGCCATCAGAGACTGTAATTTTGGCCAGAATCCGAAAGGAATTGCCTCGCGTCTTCCCACTATAACCGAATATTGAAGTCACGAACCCCCGAGACCCTCCGTCGCCTGTTTTGTTTCTTTGCAAATGTAGGAAAGATAAAGAAGACGGTGGTCGAGAAATCGATCCATGCCATCTATATGTTTCTTCCCGCCAGCCATCAATGGCGCATATGTTTGCAGAGACGGGACGTCGTGTAATCGCACGATGGCTGTATTAGGTTAGTGCTCGCTACTGCTCGCAGGAACACTGTGCCATTGTTTGCGGAAATAAGCACAGTACGCCCGGTTGAATGGTCCCAAGTGAGCGGCGTTTTTCCACGGCAACGTCAAAAAGTTGTCCAACGTTGAATTACGCTGTGCACGTGCAACGTCTGAATAATTCATCAGATTCTCGTGCAAATCTCTTGTGCACGTGCTGTTAGAATATCCGAGAAAAAGGGTATTGCAGTGTGTAAACAGGTCGTGTGCGGTGTCTTTATTTCATTGATCATGAAGATTATGCGTTAGGAATACTGTATTTGTTTAGCATTCACTATACTCTTTAAATTGGTTTCCCGTATAACATGGTATAGATCATTTTAATATTGGTTTGTATTCAATTGACAAATATTAACTCACGATAGTTGAATGCATATACTTATAAAGTATAGTTTATCCAAGATAATCGCGATGAATATATACAATGCAATAGGAAGGGATAGCGAGATCAATCTGTTTTTATCATAATATTTAAACGTGCCACTTTTTTCGCTATTCTATCGCTTTCATTTTATTTATTTTTATATAAAAAAATATATATATTCTTAAGTGGAAATTATACTACACCATCATTCTTAAATAACTCCAGATGTGACATTCCTAATCTTTTGATATGCACGTGCAGAAGTCGCCATGCCTGTTTGAGTTTTTTTAGGCATTATTTTGGTTTATTTGCGGATTGTGTAACATAAAAACATGTAATTAAACTCTTTTGTGGTGTTTCAATTTCGCTTTCGCGCGATTCAAAATATCTAAGGAGATAGTGGTACAAGTTTATCTACCATTAGATTGGAATTCTATGCATGGACCAGTGGAAATCTAAAATGCCACACATTACGTTATGCTATATAAATGCTCCCTATCATATTATAGCTTGACTTCACATTAAATAAGTAATGATATACTAGTACGTTTACTCATGCACTTCTTATTAAATAGATAACAGTGATGTTCGTGCAACAATACAACAGCTTGCCATCCATTTAGGTAGAAACTAGATAATACATTATCGATATTATGCTATGTAGAACAGAATACATTTTATCAGGGTTTTCGTTAAGGCCGGGACCCGGGACTTTTACTCTTCTACTAGTATTTTGATTTTGGTCCCGGCTACTTTTCTCTCCGGATTTTCTTTTTAAAAACCACTTAATTCGATTTCTCATTCCC
>JAUTBR010027230.1:0-2500 GCA_032361205.1 Pseudorimula midatlantica
TCACCTATCATACAGCGGTAAAAAGATATTTGGAGGTACACTAGTGATTATGTGTATGCTAAGATCATGTACTTTGCATTGTAAACTACAATCCGGTCCAAAACGACAACTTAATTCGTGTCAGACTGTGACATTATGCCTTTAATGCATGCTTCATATTAAAGTCGTCGAATATGCATGTGCGTTAATTTATCGCCATTCATTAGAAATATGTCAACAATTTATTTCCGTTTCTTTCTTCTGTTATGACTACTTTCTGACGCTCATACAAATGATTCCGGCTTAAATTCACCAAAGGACGATACTGTCCGACTCTGAGGTGTAGTAAACCCAGAACATCAACGACTACAAGAGGACTGAGGCGCTTATCACAAATAGCATTATATATTAGGTAATCCTACGTATATTAATGATAGACATAGGCCTACTACTATGTTTCTTTTCAAACATTCCTTGATTGTAGGCCTAACTACGCTGATAAAGATTCACTGACCGACATAGTTCATAAGCATATACTCGACATATAAACCACGTAATGTTAGTACGTATAGTGCCTTCGAAATCATAGACAGCACACTCGCTTTGTTGAAAAGAATCCAAGGGGAGTAACTGCGTATTCCTTCATTTCCCATTCTTCCAAGCTTAGCGTCACGCGCGGTAACATGTAAAATGTGAATCGTTTTCAGAATGAAAGAGATCCCCTTTCTGTATCTGCTCCCGTATGAATAGACGCTTACATCCGCTACTGCCCTGCTAACACGATGTGTAAAATACACTACAACGTGTTACATTGTTCGGCCGTTGTAGACGAAAAGAGCGTCTTCCGATACTAATTTACGCAAGAAGGACGGTTTTCATTGAGACGAAATGATGCGTGAAGGATGACATAGGAAGCCTGCATCTCACTCTAACGGGATACGAACGCACGAATTGATGACGTCACGTCACTCATAGCATTTTCCTCCATGCGTATATTTTCCTTCGAGAAAAATGCAATTACGGAAATGTGAGACACTTCTTATTAAGACGATTGGTACAAGAGCGGAACCCTGCCTGACCCGCTCATTTCATAAGGCGTTGCCTAGACAACAAAGAACGCGGTGTTGCGTCGATGTTATCTTTCAGGGGCTTTAGCTTGGTCTCTCGGAACATCCCACTTTGTCGTGCCTTATAAATAGTTACGACATGTATTCCCTGTGATCTGGACGCGACTGTGTTTAACACATTGTTAGTTGCCTTTTAAAGTCTTTCAATAGCAGAGGTGTTTTTCTTCTTCATCATCTCTTCGCTCTGTAAGCTACTATTAACGAAAGGTGTGAAAACATTATTCAGACATGAACGAACTAAAGCTAGCCGACTGAGATTCCAAATATAGTCGGGTTTTGACATAATTATGGAATATGCATTTAAATTCATAATGAAATTAATTGTCCATAAACCGGACTTTATTGAGATAATACAACTATTGGATATGAAGCGGCATTGTTATTATTTGTGATTTTGATACCCACGATTACAAAGGAATTATTAGTTTGTGAACTATAATGTGTCAACCTTTTCCATTATCCGTCTTAAACAACATACAATGTATCGGATAATTATATAACGAATTAACACCTCTCATATACATCTAATATAATAATTATAACATATAATGCTTTAATCAGTTGAAACGAGCAGTGATTACGTTTTAAGAAAATCATTAATGCGATAGCAATCTTATATTCTATGTTTGAAGTCTTTTCGAAGAAAACAAACGTGCTGTTTCTCTTAGGAGCGTTTTATATTGACATCGTACGCATTTCCAAGAGCATTAACATATAGTTTAAAGTCTATTCGAGTTAGTAGTTAATCTCATTAGACCCGAAGCGGTTTCTTTTGTTAGCACAGCGGGGGTACATGCTTCAAAACGATACAAAACAATTACTCATCGCCTCCGCAAAAGTCTGTAATCGCAGAAAACTTGGTGTAAAAACAGCACCCTTTATCTCATAATTGACTGGACTAGAATAAATATGCTAATTAACGTACATTTATTAAACAAAGGCTTAAACATTATACTACACGTTGCGTCAAACGCAACATTGTATCATGCTATAGTAGATATATACTCTCCGTAGCACAACATACGCGACAAAACGACCAGCATAAAGTAGCATACCTTTGGGTTTTGATCATCACAAAGCATTATCAAGACCATCAAACTGCATAAATGTACTCAAAGCATTCAAATATGACTTATACTCTCCGTTTTCATAAAAGCGCAAGGAAGGATGAGTTAAATGTGGTTGTTTTTATAACGTATGGTTGGCCCGCTGCCCCGCTATGGCATAATGTAATGCTCTAGTGGACGCTGAAGGCTTGACTGTGACGCAGCCACACCGCCCACGCATGCGCGTAGTGTTGGGTGGAGGGAAATTTAAAACTCCGCCATCGCCGTCTAAGAAACAAACTTTTTGCGCTCGCTCTTCCGTCGTTACCTTGCGACCAACAGACGAAA
>JAUTBR010027230.1:7500-10007 GCA_032361205.1 Pseudorimula midatlantica
GTTGCGCTGTAGTCAGTTGAGCAAATAGACAAAAACCAGTCTATAGTGGTCGTCCATTTTCTTTTTCGGGCCAAAGAACGTACCGTTTAACTAGTTTTGTTTTGTTTAATGATTGAACATTTCCTCTATGCACTAAATCTTCACTAATAATATCAATGGCGATGTCCAAGATATTTATCTAAAATAATCATATTTACAAAATGGCACTGATCTCCAGCGTCCGTGGTTTACTAACGTCAGTCAGTATACAGATATCGGTTAGCAGCAACCCATCATAATTTTATCACAGCGTGAAAACGACCGTCCTGTAACCAGACCGACGTCACTATTCCTGTTTCGACTTGTGTTGGTTAGAATGGTCGACGGTTACGGGGTTTATCATTAAATATATCGCCCAAGCGTTACTAAGCTCTGAGCAACAAATACAATCGGTCAAACTAGTCGACTAATGCGCGATGCGCAACGCTCAAGCGAACTTCAATGGCGGCACCCTTCGCTCGTATGCTTCACTTACTAAACGCAGCCCCGAGGCCAAGTTATCAAGATTCTGGAAATTATGTGAAAACCTGATTGGTAAGGTGTCATAATTGACATTGAATGACTTTGTTAGGAGTTAGAAATCAAGAGGTCTTTTTTAACCTGGCGCGTGCAGGCGATTCCATAAACGATGGAACGGTTAGCTTTCGCTGTTACGCCATGCATAATACTGCGATTTAGCATGCACGTATTAAATATTGACTTTGTTTGTATCCACTATATGCAAATAATAATGGCGGTATATGTATTCTGTGAATTCCGTCTTGACTTATGAGTTTCAGAGACTTGAATGTCTCAAATAATTAAAGTAAAATAATCTTATTATAATTCAGTATACATTTTCATCGAATTATATATCTATATAAAATGTTTATGGTTAGTTTATTGTCAGTAAATTTCTGTTACGTCGGTGAAGCAGTATAGCTCTAAATACCCCGTGTGACTTTTAAGATTGCAATATACCGGGTACATTCTCTATCTGTTATAAGTAGCCTTACAGCAAGAAGAACTGTGAGTTGTCCGGTTAAGTGTCTGGGCCAGGACACCATACGAATATTCTCAAAAAAACACATACCAAGATACACAGCTATACATGCACGTATACCTACCGACTGGAACAAGAACAAATCCACGATGACTGCTTTAACTGATCACGGAGCGTCTACAATGACATAATTTAAATCCTTTCGACACCATGATTAGAACTGACCCGAGGGTTCATAGATATATGCGTCATGTTTCTTGAGAATCAATGTTCTTTTCCTGCTGGTTCAGATGATTCAACATCTAGGTCAGGCAGAGTCAGACATTCAGACGGTCCAGAAGCCGTCAGTCATACAGGCAGGCACTGCAGGCAATCTAGACGTTCAGACATGACGCGTGAAGGCATCCAGGCATTCCGTACGTCCAGACAATCAGGTTTCGAATGTTTGGGACATACAGGTGTTCCAGAAAACTAGCCTTACTAGGTACTAAAAGACAGCCAAGCATTCAGGAAGTCATGAGATTCAGGCATTGCGCATTAAGGCACAACAGGCAATCAGAAATTCACAACATTCGGATATTAAGGTATTCAAGACAACCAGGTACTCAACGTCCAAACACATCATAAAAGGCCATTCAGGTATTAAGATACGTTACGGCGACCAGACATTCAGGCACAAGAAATCCAGACATTCCAAACATTCGGATATTAAGGTATTCAAGACAACCAGGTACTCAACGTTCAAACACATCATACAAGGCCATTCAGGTATTACGATACGTTACGGCGACCAGACATTCAGGCACAAGAAATCCAGACATTCCAAACATTCGGATATTAAGGTATTCAAGACAACCAGGTACTCAACGTTCAAACACATCATACAAGGCCATTCAGGTATTACGATACGTTACGGCGACCAGACATTCAGGCACAAGAAATCCAGACATTCCAAACATTAAGGTACTTCAGGCATCAACTCACCTCAGACATCAATGACGTACTATCGACATTGAGGTATTTCAGACATCTAGCTATTCAGGTACTAAAATCCTCCAGACATTCCTACTCTTAATGACGTACTAATATATGTACATGTATATACAAAACATCCACACATGCAGGCACTCGGTTTAAGACTCCAGAAACCGAGACTTTCAAACTCTTGACAGCGATGCATTTAGCCACGAGGTATCTATGCACAAATCCCACACATCCAGGAACCACTGTGGCCATGCAGACATTCACACAATCAAGACAACCATGCATTCCAGAGGCAGAGACCCCACAAACTCGGTACAACCATTAACACTCTCCCTGCTGGATTAGGGACAAGAACAGGCCTTTGAGGCATTTCCGGTGGCCCTCAGCATGGTTAAGGCATTCCAGGGGTCCAAGAACTAGACATGCAGACTGTTAGGCACACGACATCCAGACATTCAGACAATCAAGACACCCGGGCATTCCAGAGCAAGACAGTCAGGCA
>JAUTBR010027786.1:0-12383 GCA_032361205.1 Pseudorimula midatlantica
TCCCGTGTTGGAACTCGCCATGGAAACCTGCTTTAGTGTCTATAAAATATAATCTATCACAAATGAACTGGAGACACGTAAATATAATAAACAAATATCAATTTAACGTGTAACATATTTCTCAAATACAATTGCATGTAATAAGGTGGAAATATCGTTTAATTTTATTATAGATAGGTCTGGGGATATTCTAGTAATTTGTATATTTTTAAACATTTAAAAGTTTCATATTTTGTTGAATTATTATGGTATGACCTAGTTCCAGCAATAATTTATTTCAATTTCATTTATTTCATGTGCGAAAGCATGGATTCTTAGAAACATAACTCTATATATTACATATACTAATTGCAATAATAATATTACTGACATAAGTCACATTATTTTTGTTCAAGCTTCCACCTTCTGTTTGTTGCAAATGGGTGAAAGATTCTCACAGCGACGTTAAACTCCATATTCACTCACTCACTCCACATTCTGTTTGTAATCTTTTAACAGAATATTATCAAGCATTGCTAATACACACCACTAATAAGCTCTCTGTTTGTTTGTGTTTTGCAGAAGAAGATTATGATCATCATCTGTCTAATCATCCTGGCCATAGTTCTAGCTTCCACGTTTGGCGGCGTCTTCGGAACGTGAGATCGTACCAGCCAATCACAGCACTGCTGCAAGGAACTGCATCCAACCAACACCGCCAGATTTGGTTCGACCAAACAGATTAAGTTCTTTAATCCAGAGACGTGGGATTGTTCGACAGGTGGAGAGTTGTGGCTATGGTAATGCCTAATGGCATGTCCATGGCTCTATCTTTCTCTGTGGGTGGTGGGATGCTGAGTGTACAGATAGAGTAAATAGACATTTATTGAACCATTGTTTGACTTAGATGATCTCCCATGTATTGGGCTGTTGTGTTCCAGTTAAGAAAAGACATGAGATCTCGAGAAAGATTATCAGTTATTATAGCTGTAATTGTAACTCATGTAATTATTAACTTTATATCAAGGAAATTCACTTTTCATACAACTGAGGCTTATGTGCAATGCATTTTGTAGTCGAGTATATTCTTTCAAAAACATGTTTTACAAATGTTGGTGTGCTCAATACCCCAATCTATATGTTTACCTCATATCTATTTATCATTGTGTATTTAGCATGTTATTTATTTGAAAATATCAAAGATCATATTTATTACATACCGTAAGGTGAGTGAATTAATTGTTACTTAACATCACTATGGGAAAATTTCGAGACAACTCAAATGTACACAGACATACTGTAAAACTAAGATATTTGGTTGATATTTAAGTGTAGTCAATCGACTACCAAAACAGCATTATACAGAATATAATGCCATACTATTTAGTTAACACAATAGTTTAAACATGTGTACTTTAATAAATGCTACCATTATGGAAAAGTCTATATAACACATATAGAAAATTTACCTTGGAATAATTTGACTTAACAAGGTTTAAAGCTCAATGTAATATATCCTTGTGATATTATCCTGTGATAGACAGAGTGGGTGGGGACGATTGCAGTAGGTCAAGGTCAACATGGCCTTCCATATTTAGGTCAATGTGACCTTTCATGTCTAGGTCAAGGTGATCTTCCATGTTTAGGTCACTGTCAACACAACATTTCTTACACCCAATGCTGCAATTCCAGTGATAAGGTTGAGTGGAATCATCTTTTGAGGTTGGTTTCATGATCGAGATATATTAAAGAATGATTTATCATATGGTTTGCTTTTGTATTCTTAACTTATTTGTATGCTTTCAATACTGAAGCGACTGATGAGGTTTTTAAAACATTATATCCTTTATATACACATTATAGAAATGTTCCCCATAATATATATTATGACAATGTCCCAAAAGAGAATAATTCAGAATTTTACATATGTACAAGATTTTATATGTTTAGATATAGAATACCCTATGAAATGTTCATATTTTTTTGGTTTGTTTAATCTTGAATTTATGAGTATGCCAGTTTTCAATTATGTGTATGTGTGTACATTTTCATATTTATGTCCAATTATGTCTTCATGTATTTCTGTATTAAGACTCTAATTACGGGTTTGTTCAGGCCCCCACATCAAGGTAGTAGCAGAGAAACCTTCACGCAGCTGGGTGTATCGGATAGCACATCGTGGTAGTAGCAGAGAAATGTTCACAGCTGGGTGTATCGGATACCACACCATGGTAGTAGCAGAGAAACGTTCACGCAATTGGCTATACTGGATAACGCTATGCACTCTGCTCATTTTAATTCTGAATACATGTTTCACTGCCCATTATGTCTCCCTGGAAATTCTACAGTATCCATTCGTATGAACTTCATTAAAATAATTTGGTTGTAGATATTTTCGATTAGATGTATATAAGCTTGCTGTCTTAATGAAAATGCCCGGATTTACTGCGCACAATACATCCCAGGGCAGTAGCAGCATGACGATTGTTGTCATAATATTGATTGTGTTCCAAGAAAAGAAACCAAAAAGGAAAATATGTTTATGGGTTCTTTTTTTAAGACATCCCATGTAATGGAAATGGGCATACTATTTGTTGTTACTCCCAGAGGAAGATGTGGAGAAGTAGGAGAAGATAAGCATTGGTTGCAACACAGGCGGAGCTCTCGCCTCAGAGACTATGCATTCCAAATAGATTAGTGGTCACAGTCTTAGACGGCTTCATGTAGTTATCCGTAATCCACCGAGTATATCGTATAAATAAATGTACATTACAAGTATCTTTCATCTGGCACCAAGACGTAAGCCAGTTTATGTGTGTTTCCACTCCTAGGTGCAACTGTACGGCTATCTATGTAACAAGTACTAGTACATGTATATTTATCATTATGTAATTAGTACTAGTATGGTACAACCCGAGGTGATGTGGTCAAATTTGACCAGCTGGGTCGGTGTAATTTTGTGATCATTCACATTTTGCTGCCATTTAAAACGCTCATTATTGCAACTTTAACAAGGCTGAAAATATTTTAACAATTCAACTGCTTTTTCTTTACATACATGTACTCACATATTCTTTACATTTGTGTTGTAGCAATAGATGTATAGTAATAGTACTACAAGGCCAGGGCGTCGGCTGGAAACATACATGTGGTCGCCGGTGGGATGTATGCATGGTTGCCAAGTACACATGATGACCATTTACAGTACACCCTGTTGGGATGTATGCATGGTTGCCAAGTACACATGATGACCATTTACAGTACACCCCGGTGGGATGTATGCATGGTTGCCAGGTACACATGATGACCATTTACAGTACACCCTGGTGGGATGTATGCATGGTTGCCAAGTACACTTAATGACCATGTACAGTACACCCTGTTGAGATGTACGCATGGTTGCCAAGTACACTTAATGACCATGTATAGTACACCCAGGTAGGATGTATGCACTTGATGACCATTTACAGTGGTTGCTGACAAGCAGCTTCAACATAGTGTATAGTTGTTAGATATTTAACTCAGCTCTATTGAGAGATACATTTTACGTTTTCATTTTAATACATGTTACTGTGCCATATGCTTTCATCCATTGTTTTGTATGTATGTCCTAACATGTCACTTCATATGTAATCTAGACGACGACTGCCGTGCAATGTCCATTCTGCAGCATTTTGCTGAATTCATATTTCTATTATCTTCATGTGAAAATGGATCCCTATTCAATATCCTGAGACTTGGAGGAAGTATAGTTTTAAAAGCTTTGAGGAAGTATAGTTTTAAAAACATAAACCCAGTTGAGGAGGCATGTCCACATTGTCATTTGTTATAAAACTTTTCTAGAATCATTACTCATCAGAATTGTCTATATTCCACAAGACACTTAACAAGGATTTGTTTTAGTTAATATATACTAGCACTGTGCAGTTACTATTCAACGGATGTAACATAAATATTATATTATTAATCATGTTACTAATTTGGGAAGAAAAATTATTTATGGATGGTCAATTTCAGCCTCGTTCACCATGAAATTCAATAAATGACTAATTTGGTGTATGCATTAAGAAAATGTCATCTTAGACGGTCATTATTTAACCCTAGTAGTAAGTGTTGTCCACTCATTGTGTACAAAGGGGTGCGTGTGGTTTTATTTTCTAATTTAGACTATTCATTTGAAAATGTAATAAACACTTTAACCTTCTCCCTGATGAATCAATTAGGCACAGGTACAGCTCTTTAGGGCATCTCCGGTTGCCTTCAGCATGGAGAGGGTTAACTAGGCTAGAGGTATCTATTGTGATTTATTAAAACATGTTTGCATTCCCCATTGTTTGGTTTTTGATAGACATCTTATATCTATGTACTTCATGTAACATAGTCGAGAATTGAGAAGAATGTTGCTGCACTTCACTTTGCAAGTCATCACCAGAATATATCTTCATTTTCATATTAATAACATAATGTAAATTTTTCGTTTAATACTGTGTGGGGCCCTCATGCACAAAGCATTTAAAAGCTGATCATTAACACAAATCCTCATTGATAATTGTTAATTACTGTTGGTAAATATGATAATATCTTGTAAATTTAAACTGTTGCATTGTTAACATGCTATTAACTTTGATGACTTTGTGCTGGGGGTTCCAATGAATTCAACCATCATTATTGGAACATGCATGTTCACGACTATTTCTACTTTTCACACAGCCTATTAAAATGTTTTGGAAGCAGGTTCATGGCTGGAACTGCGTTATCTGCAACTTTCTGTGTCTGTGTGCCACGTAGCCGCGGTGTGTACGTGTAGTGGTACAAGGATGTAGTTGTCCATGCCACCGCCAAATAGTCGCAGCCATGACGGCCCCAAACAGTCGGAGACACACCACTACTAACTACTGTGTATTGTCGGCAACACACCACTACTAACTCCTGTGTATTGTCATGTGGAAACTCCAGTAGATTTCATCACAAGTATGTAGGCATGTTAGAATTTGTACAACAACAAATATTGAGAAAATTAAACTTTACCTTCCCTCATGTTTCTTTAAGTTATTTCTACTCTGGGACGCAAACCTTGCGACGTGTTTGTCTGATGATAGTAATAATGTGAACGTTTATTATGCACCACCCATTATCTGCTAAGTGAACACAGATTTGGAATTTGGAATGATTACAGAGCTGTGTATAGCAGATGTTCAAAGTCAACTGATCTGTGTAGCTAGCTTAATGTACTTCAAAAACCGAAACAAATAATTGCAGATTCATATACAGATTACTTGTATTTACATAACAAACAAAACAATGATTTCAGAATCTTGGTTTTCTCTTTCTTCCTGTATATTTGGTATCGGGCCGTACATCTCTGAAAATATACAGAAAAATATACAGAAAAAAGCCACGTTTTTCTAGCTGCATTGTGAAAAACATTGCAATCAATAAATACAAATGTTTTATGATCTTCTAAATTATAATATAGATATAGATCTTCTGATCTTCTAAATTTTATAATCTTCTAAATTATATTTAAAAAAATGAATAAACCAATATCTAAAAAGGTATACCGGTAGTGTATTTCACCAAGAATGTTATGATCTAGTTCTGTTGAGAAAATCCATTACAAATTATAACATAGGCCCAGTAAGAAATAAGGAATATGAAAAGGTTTGAATAAAGTAATTGCATATACAAATCCAAATTTAATTTTGTCTGACCATTATAACATAATGAAATAGTTGTGGATGTATACCCTTAACCCTCTCCATGCTGGAGGCAACATATATGCCCTAAAACTCCAGCAGGGAGAGGGTTAATGGTGATCAGTAGATGAAATACGCAGACATACTTTCCCTGTCGCCGTCGCCTTTCCTTTTTCTCTAGAATCCAGTCTCTGCTTTTTTTCACAGGTTTACCACGTATTCCTCGCAGTCGCTCCCTGAATCAGAAATGTACGCCATTTCATTCCTCCATGTAGATTATATTAAACCGTAGTCTTTATCACACAAAAATACTAAGTAGAGCAGCAACACATAAAAATCATGTTTTCAGTAGAAAAATAATTGCAACAAATCCAATTGTTAAAACGTTATTTTGTAAAAGAATTAATGTGACTTCTATGTGGGAAAAAAAATGGTGTCGTCTATTATCTGTTTATCAATTTTTAGCACTACTAGCAGTGACGATACCCTACCTTTTCTCCTCATTTCTAATTTGTGTCCTAGCTCCCTGGTCCTGGCCCAGACCTACTGGCAGCTGCTGGGTGACGCCACCCGCAAACAAACACAGGAACATCCTAGAAATGGACAGTTTGTGTCAGTTCATATGTCATCTTATATTAAGTGCACACACCCAAGACACATTGTGAAACTGACTTCCGGGGGCAGCAGGCTCCTAATAATGACAACTACTACTAGAATAAGTGGCAAGCTCATATAATTCATTAAGAACCAGTTGGGAAAAAAAACATTTTTCCCATTGTTACGTCATGAGTATTGTTCCTACAGTCTACTGCAGGTGTAGTGGTGTATGTGCGAAGCGCAGAGCAACACATTCGCACTAGTTTACGTGCTGCCCCCACCACTGACACAAATACTGTAGAAATAGTTTGTCATGATATGCTAAACGATTCTTCACAATACTGGTAGTGATATCTTGAGCCTCAAAATGAATGAATGAATTAGTTTTTTATGTCACAGCGGGAATATTTCAAAACACCTTGAGGCCTATTCTCGAAACGTTCTTATGAACTTCTTGCCCTAAGAACAGTTCTTAACAATTCTTATAGTAACTGTTTTAAGGCGAAGAAGTTGGTAAGAACGTTTCGAGAATATGCCCCCTGTTCTGTTGACTGAAACATATCGCAACCTATTAGTATATAAGACAGGAGGAAACCTGCAACATCTATAGCACGGAAAGTTACAGAAAAACTGCAAGCACCAACTGGTAATAAGAATGAACGCTAACTGCACTGTGACATAATCTGAAGGTTGACTTTTGTGGATGTTGAGCTCGGCTCTCACGGTGGGATCAAACTCAGGACTTTGGGCTCGAAAGTCTGGTGGCCACCCATTGAGCTACGACCATCCTGAACTACTAGAACCTCGAGGTCTGTAGTAATGGACCAACATTCTAAGTACCTTAGACCTCGCATATAATGTACTTATTGGGACTTGTTATTTTTGTCTGTTAAATGTGAAGTCCGTTATACGCATATGCCGTAATTAGCGTTAGATGTGACCGGGAATTCAGATTCAGTCCGTTAATAGGCGAGTGTCCGGTTTATCCGAGGCCGGTATATGCGAGGTCTACTGTACTTTGCAATCCACAACCATTGCAGTCGGGGTATGTAATCACAAACAGTTGATGCTATGACAGTAAAGGAGCTAGGTGTACCCACTTCTTGGCCTTGGTACTGTTTGGGAAGTCCACCACCAGTCCTCCAGTGAAGCCTGCCTTCATAGCCTGCTGTGTGATCAGCTCCAGCTGCAAGGGAGGTAACTCTCCAAAATTACACTGTCCTTACAAACACTAGGGGCCTCCTCCTTTCTAGCTGTTCTGTCTGTCCGATGCATGCGCAGTTACCAAGGATCAACACCGCACAGTGTAACTGCGCATGCATCGGACAGAAAGTACAGACAGTACAGCTAGAAAGGAGCAGGCCCTAGGGCTGCTTTATTTGTCTTAGCCGGCTAACCACTTTTTCTGGTTCGAGAATATGGTCATGTGGTTGGCAGCGTGCAAATAAAACAACACGAAGGACCAGATTCAGTCTACTCAGTACCAAATCGTTCCCGGCCAGCCCAGTCTAGAAATCCTAGCCGACATGCGCCGGTAACCAGAGACCAGTGCACGCCAGCTAGGATTTGCCGGGTAGCTGTAAAATAAAATAGTCTAGCCGCAGGAAGTTCCCTAAACGGCGCCCGGCAAACCTAGCCGGCTTGACAAAAGAAACGCCACTACTAGGACTCTCCATTGATGACCAACTTCATACCCATCAACATGCCGATTTAATGGACGAGTCCATACTCCAATCTGCCAGTTTACCTATAACGTATCTGTCTATCACTCACCTGCTGGCTATTCTCTGGATACAATTGGAAGACGGCCCGAGATCCGCGACTCTGTGACAGACGAAGGGAAGAAAATACAGATACACCTTGATAGTTGGTACAATATTAATACTCTCTAGTCGGGTTTAAATCAAATACGGCCAACGGCTTCTTAATATATGATGCAAGGGGACATAACTCTAATGTCTGCTCGCTTTTGTTCTTAGAACAGAGATGCATCAAAGACAAGATAAATAGCTGAACGCTCCCCTATTTAATATAAAATATGATTTGTTTTATAACTATTGAGTGCATCACTATATAACAACTTTTGGGTGGATAACTCAAGAGTAATTAGTCTTGGATCTAAATTTGTTTGTCCGATTATACATGTCTATCAACTGTGATAGTATGCCTGTAAATTGATACCATTAATTCTGGATATGACAAACAACATATTTCAATGCAGATAACATTTAATTATTGAAATTCCCCCATGAATTGTTCATAAAACATATTTGGAATCTGTTTTATCATGTTCATAGGCAATAACTATATGTGTGCAAGCATCAATATTCGAGGCAATAAACATACTTGCGTTACTCAAGTTACTCACCATTGAAGCATATAATGTTGAGAAAAACTTGGTTAGTCTCTTTGGAGGGTGGTGATATTTCTTGTCTGCATTGCACAACCATTGCAATGCTGATATACTGGAACAGTCATATTACAACAATATTCCATGAAATAAATGTGCTTGCTGTTGAAATGAAAGTGATGCTAGACAAAACACATAAATATTCTTTTTAAATGTATATGCATTTAAAAAGAAAATAGTCTATAAATGAGCCTGTAGGGCATTAGTTCTGTAACAAAAAGAATACATGTCCGATGTGTGTCGCCACTCTCACCTGATTACTCCGTCGAATGTGCCGGGTCTGAAGGGCATGCCGTAGCCCATGTCCCCATGCAACAAGTCCCCCTCCACCTCGCGCTCCCGGGCGATACCTACACAGGTAATCAAGATGTCAGTGTTCCAGCTAAGTGCAACAAATTATCAATATCATATTAATTTTAGCCAGATGTGACTATGTTAATGATCATGATGCCTTAAGTAAATATGATTCTTGGTGGAATCTAATTGCAATTTAATAAATGAATATTCCAGCACTGCTTCAAGTGCTGACCAACTCAAACATAAAGAAAATGAATTTACCCAACATGATGAATAGAAACAATTTACAAACAATGATCCATCACATCATTATTATTGTTTAATATTATTATTATTATTCAGCATACCCAGCATGTGTTCACTGATGTCCAGACCCATCCAAACATGACCTTGATCCGTCAAACACTCTCCACTCAAACCTGAACCACAACTGAAAATACATCACACTGGTCATTCAGAACTCAAATACAGCAGTTCAGTGTTGAATTACTCAAGATACACGATGAATCATAGGTTAAAAGGTATGTCTTAATCAGTAAAAACAAACATTTAGTAATTGGTAGGTATTAATATATAACTATACCGTATTGGGTAAAGTGACCAAACTCACCCAATATCTAGAATAAAACATGGTGTGTCTTCTGGGAGTGCTAGTAACTCAATAGCTCGTTCAGATAGTTGCTGCTGAATCTCTATGATACGGGAACTGTAATAGATAGAAGTTACAATATATACAGAAGATGCAATAAACATTTAAGTGAATATATATAATTTAATATACCAGGTACAATATTGATGGAAAGCATATACATGTATATATATGAATTTCTGCTTCATCCGGATTGCCATGTTGGAATTTATAAAAATAAGTAAGTTTCTGGGGATACTATGATAACATATAAAAGTGACTCATTGCTGAAGTTCTTCAAACATGGTTAAAGAAGGCATACATAGCTTCTCGGAAACATTAATAATAGCCAATATAAAATGTTGTTTCTGAAATAGGTTTGCTCTATTATTTGCCCTATTAATGTTGTGAAGTATATTTTGCATCCAAGATTCAGTAATAAAAGTGAGAGTGCCACTGATCTTCACCGTTGCACAATTTTTCTGCATTTACATAATAAATGGTAAAACTTGTTACTTCTAGCTATTAAATTTCGTTGACCGATTTCCCCAACCTTGTAAAAATGGCCAAATAAACTTAAGTTAACCAATCTGTTTGTAAACAGATGTATAAGTCATTTCGCCCCATGTTCGTAGCGCCCCAGTTATTTACGATGTAACAATTGCAACTATACAACATAGGTATGTTGTTAGATCGTTATGCACCAAAGTAAATACAGTTGAGATGCAGTCCGTAAGAGTGGTATGTGATTGATTGGAGGTGAAACATTCCCCCGTTAACAGCTGATTAAAATGTACAAGTGGGGCGAAAAGACTGTGGCGAAACGTCTGTCACCCGTTGTAAACAACAAGTCGAGATAACCCACGTGGACTTACTTGGATGTGTATTTTCTAGCCTCCTTTTCGCTGTAGTACTGAAACACAGCCGACAGACATTAGACATTAGTTAATTC
Organism: Pseudorimula midatlantica; assembly: GCA_032361205.1. Taxonomy (NCBI): domain Eukaryota; kingdom Metazoa; phylum Mollusca; class Gastropoda; order Lepetellida; family Lepetodrilidae; genus Pseudorimula; species Pseudorimula midatlantica. The sequence goes on from JAUTBR010027786.1 coordinate 10,560, forward strand.
AACGATTGCCAATAAATAAAACTATAATGAATGCAGTATTTCACAAATACTTACAATTTCTGGTGGCGCTTGTCTTTCTGGCCTGCCCGACGATGCCATTTTGTCTCTATAAAAATCAAAACCGAAAGTAGGGATCACTGTATTTCAAGTTCTTTCGACAAACATTTTTCTCATTACTTCAAACTTATTTTCTAAGAGTTACTAAGTATACCTATTACAAGAAAGTCATAATAAATAATAATAATTGACAATATCACTACATATGAAATCTAATTACACACCCGAAAGTATTATTGTAGTTTTAGTATCAACCTAATAACTGGGTACGGTATTTACTATCGTGAAAACCAGTTTTACACATTTTAGGACGTTCACTTCAGGTTGATTTGAACAGCTGAACAGCTGATGAAACAAAGACTGATGACAACCATACTAAACGTCATCTACACACTTGATATCGATATTTGACTGTTTAGAACTACGACTTGGTAATGAACGCACAAAACTAGCGCATTGGTGATTTCCGTGGGTGCTAGATCATTTACCATATTCCGATTGTATTTTAATGGCAACAGGAAAGTACATGCACGTTAGACAGTGTTTGCAAGGATGCAGAACAGTTAACAGGGTTAACCCCCAACATATACATTACCCAAGAAGCAATGCTCGAAAGTATGCCGTACTGTGTCATCAGAACGTTGGAAGAAAATTTGAATGTTCAACATGTTCAATGTCAAGTTTCCCAACCTTTATAGGATCTAGATCTTTATGTAGGTCTAGATCTAGAAAACATGCAGGACAAATAGTGGCTCTTTTGCATCCCAACCCGGCATTTCTCGAGAGAAACAATTGTTACTCGACACGGCCATCACCTCGGTCTCGAACTCATTACTATAACGTTCTCAATGTCACTCCGAATGCAACACAAAGTCAAATTAAAGCGGCTTATTACCAGCTGTCAAAGGTTTACCATCCGGACATAAACAAACACCACGAGGCCAGTGTCAAGTTCTCCTCCATCACAGAGGCATATGAAGTTTTAGGGAATGTGCGAAATAGACACTTGTATGATCGTGGTGTGTTTAATCCTCAAACATCCAGGGGTGGTGCACATGACCACGAGGAAAGTGAACATTTTCGTCAGGAAGAAGGATTTTCGTCCACTCGAAAAAAGCCTCCCACTGGTCGGACAAAGATTTATAACTTTGATGAATTCTATCGCCTACATTATCAATCTGCACGGGAAAAGAAACTAAATGAAAGGATAGCTTATGAAAATTGGAAGAAAGTTATAATGGAAGGAGAACGGCAAAAAGCGCTGAATAGATTTGTTATGTCTTTAGCTATTTTGATATTAATGGGTGTTTCTATTGCTTCTTCATTGGGTGCTGGTCCTTCATCTGGACCAAAAAGTAGGAATAAATCCGACTAACATTGCCGTCTCGATCCTTAACCCTTTAACTACCAGGAGTGCCTACAGGCGCTATAATTGTGACGTCGATATCCTCAGTAGCGCTTATAAGCGCTCTAAGAATGACGTCACTATCCTCAGTAGCGCCTACTGCTGAATGACGTTAGCTAGCCGTACATGAAAACAGGTGTAGTAGGTAAAGGGTTAATGCCATAGATGTAGTCTTGGTGATCTAACGTCGATCACTATATGTACATAAAATCTAAGAGTCTTCCATGTGAACAGTTTACATTGGTGTATGATTTACTAGTATGTCAAAATTAATATTGAAGTGGCAAGATCATTTATCAAGAAGTCAAAAGTCAATAAGCAGGTTATATTCCCATATTTCCTTTGTTTCACAACAATACATT
>JAUTBR010028341.1:1689-12374 GCA_032361205.1 Pseudorimula midatlantica
ATACATATTCTGTAGTTTTATCTCCATGATGGAAACAACCGGAGATGCCCAAATAAACTGTGTCTGTGTCTAATACATGCAAATTTGCTTACTGGGTATACATATTCTGTAGTTTTATCTCCATGATGGAAACAACCGGAGATGCCCAAATAAACTGTGTCTGTGTCTAATACAGCAAGGAGAGGGTTAATTAGTATACACGTTAGACATTGATCTTCTATATATGCTTGTTCTAACTGGGGCAGGATATTCTATGAGATAGCACCAACAGCTGGTGGAAATCTGACCTGGTTCAAGTGGGAACAGCAGGGCATGTTCATGCATGAGCATGACAGCCTATTGGTGAAATAATTTAGACGGTGGCTCTAGACCCAAGTTCTACCAACCAATCTATGTGATGTTTATTTAAAGCTAAATTTTGTATATGGTCCATTTAAAATTATTTACATGTGGATACCAAAATGTAAGGTTTTCTCGCCCTAAATTCCAGGTAAACCACCATTCGACCTGGAAGAGAATCATCTGAACTCTAGTAATCTGGATCAAACAGTTCCAAACATGGGCAACAGTCCACGAGTCTCACCCAACTCTCAGTCTGGTGTTGGAGATCGTGTGGAGAGGTTCTCCAGAAAAGTATTTGTGGGAGGGCTTCCACCAGACATTGATGAAGGTAAGTGTAGAACAACCATATGTGACATGTCAAGTAATATTTATTACCCAATAAGCCAGCTCAGAGTTTCAAATATGTGCAGAATATGGTGTGCGCATGTTAAAAGGTGAAAGCACATGAACAACAACAATCTGAGGTGCTGTAGCGCTAATAATGCGTGTTTATCATCTATTTTCCATCTGCTTTGAATACATCTAGTTAAATGTGTTACTGTAATGTGTTATGAATGTTATTAAATGGGGTTTTGACATGTTGAACATTTAAAATATATTTTATGTATGCTTCATTTTCAGAGGAAATTACAGCAGCTTTCAGAAGGTTTGGACCCCTTGTTGTTGACTGGCCACACAAGGCAGAATCAAAGTCTTATTTCCCTCCAAAAGGTATGTCCATCTAAACACTACAGTTACCATTGAAAATTAGGAAATCTTTAATAACTGTAATAGAATTTGTTTGTAGCTTCTAACATAATATTGATTGTGTGCATTGTCATAAATTCTATGAAGCAAAACACTTCTTTAAAAATCCCTGACAGTGATTGACATGTTCCTTTTTGTAATGTATGTCTGTACCTCATATCCCGAGGTATGAGTGAATAAAGGTTGTTCTAGACCTACATTTAAATATTCCACCTTATTTCCTACAAAGAACTTATAAATCATAACGTTTGTTTGTTATCTATAAACATTATGAAACATTGGTGATTATGTTTTATTTTAAATGGAATTTACCACAATTTGTACAAATCTTTCATGTTTTTTGGAATTTGAATTGTTGCCACCTCAATTTTATATTGACTTCACGATATGTACATATTTCTGTTCCAGGTTACTGCTTTCTAATTTTCCAAGATGAAATGTCAGTACAAGCACTTATCGAATCATGTTTGGTAGATGATGACAAACTTTACTGGTGTGTTTCAAGTCCAACAATGAAGGACAAACCAGTAAGAACAGATGACAAGATTATCATGATGCATGTTGATGAGCTGTCTAAATTATTTCTGATAATAATAACTTGATTTGTAAGTATGCAGCTAGTTCAGCCACAAGTTCATTTATATCATAGTTAAATTTAATCTAAGGATTTCAGTTGTTGTATTTTTGTAAATGATATATTGTAGACTTATTTTCTACAATGTGAAATTGAGATACAGTAATTGTTTTTATTCGTCTTCAGGTCCAGATTAGACCATGGAATCTGAGCGACTCTGATTTCGTCATGGATGGCTCTCAGCCATTGGATCCTAGGAAAACAATATTTGTTGGAGGGGTGCCTAGGCCTTTGAGAGCAGGTATGTGTTATTTCATCAGAATTTACAGATTTTAAACTTGTTTTATTTAATACATTATGTAGTATGAGTTATTCCTTGATAATTGTATTTTTTTTTAAATTTGGAAAGTGTTTTATGTAGGTTGTGGCGACATTTGTTTGATTTTTAGGGTCTTTGAATGGTATCCACCATTGCGAATATTGTGTCTCAAGTATTTTGTATTGTTAATAGTCGTAGAACAAAAAATATGATCCTTTGTCGCAATAGTTGTACCTATCATACATACAAGAATTTATCAGTATGTGGTCGAAACTTTCCATGATTTGATGAGGTTGTGTTGACCTTCTCAACAGACATTAATTAAGAATGGCCTTTAGCTTGACATTTCCTTAAATATACACTGGAGTTTATTTCTCCTTGCTGTGTAGCAGAATTGATTATTCTGTCATTGATTTATTTGTCATTGATTTACCAAATCTGTTTTATCACGTCATTCTATATTGTGTTACTCTTCTGAATTATTGACATTATGTCTGGTATATATGGCAACAATATGTAGGAGTCGCATAAACCTACATTGTAAAACACTCCATCATGACTTATAAAAGAGTCTTTACTAACCTAAAAACAACTGTATCAATTACCTATATTTACCCTCTCACTGCTGGATTAGGCACCCTCTCCCTGCTAGATTAAGCACAAGCATCAGTGTTCGAAATTACTACTGGCCTGGCCATGTCTCCCAATGCTAAAGGTATCCTACGGGCCAGTAGAAATTCATGGTTTTTGTAAACATTTGTTATTTGTATCATTATTCGGGCCAGTAATTTTACAGCAGTAATTTCTAACACTGACAAGCGTTGATCTGTAGGACATATGTGGTTGCCTTCAGCATGGAGATGGTTAAACTAATTTTGAATATACAGTAGACCTCGCATATAATGTACTCATTGGGACCAGCTATTTTTGTTCATTATATGCAAAGTCCATTATATGCATATGACGTAATTAGCATTATACAGGACCAGGACTTCAGATTCAGTTTGCTATAAGCGAGTGTCCGGTTTATCCGAGGCCGGTATATATGAGGTCTACTGTATCATTCCATGTTAATAATTGCATCAAAGTTTGGTGTGGAAAATTAATTTCCACGATTGTTGCATGTGTATGAGTTTGTTGGATGTCATTAACTTGATGTACATCCTCATTTCAGTTGAGCTGGCAATGATAATGGACCGGCTATATGGAGGGGTCTGCTACGCAGGGATTGATACCGATCCAGAGCTGAAGTATCCAAAAGGAGCTGGAAGGGTTGCATTTTCTAATCAACAGAGCTACATCGCTGCCATCAGTGCAAGATTTGTCCAGTTACAACATGGGGATATTGATAAGCGGGTATGTGGATAATTATAAAACTTATATATATATATATTGATTGAATTTGTACTTTTTGTCGCAGTGTAATGAAGTTTATATAATACTTGTTGATGTCTTTGCATTTTTTATGCCAAATGGATCGCATACTGATATAGTTGTTGAATAATATATGTTGTAACACAACATTAAACAAATTTCATGTTTGCAGTCATCGCCTATGGGTGAGATATTCCCGCTGCGATGTAAAACATTAATTCAATGAATCAATCATATTTGCAGTCATATTCTTTTCAAACTTCAGGTTGAAGTTAAACCCTACGTATTGGACGACCAGATGTGCGACGAGTGTCAGGGAGCTCGATGTGGCGGGAAGTTCGCTCCGTTCTTCTGTGCGAACGTCACGTGTCTGCAATACTACTGCGAGTACTGTTGGGCGCAGATTCACTCCCGACCTGGCCGTGAATTCCACAAGCCGCTGGTGAAGGAAGGCGCTGACAGACCGCGAGCAGTGCCGTTTCGCTGGTGCTAAAGGCAGGCGGATGAAGGAACCAAGGCTGGATGAACACATTGACCCTTTGACTCTCAAATCTTACATAGGGCTTTAGCTTTTTTAATATTGTTCATCCACGTTTTCTATAGTTGGAATTTTCTTCAGGGTTGCCTCAATTATTGTGATATTGTCCTTGAAGTAATTGTCAACCTTTGAATTGTCACTGCGGTTATTATTGTGAGTCCTCTTTCTATTTGATGACACCTCCTGTTTCCTGGAAATGGAAGAAACGCGGTTACTGTTGTAAGACAACAAGAAACTGTATTTGCCAAGGTAAGCGTGATATTGCAGTCCGAAAAAAGGTAGCAATTTGGCATTATTAAATTATTCGTGTGGAATCAGTGGAAGGGTGATAGATCTCACGATACCAAAGATATTTGTGTGCATATTCAAAGTAGATGGTTGGCATCAGTGATACAGAAATCTTGTCACATATTCCTAGTCTTCAATGTCTGTGGTATTTATATATGAGTCATAAAGGAGAAGAACAATTTGTGAAACAGTTTTATTTTGGCATAAACTTTAGGAATATTTCCTATATTATGACAAAGTAAAACAACGATGTACGTTTGTGTCCCTAGACATTATTATCAGATGGTATCTTTTTCTATTGTGAGCTGTTTTCTAGTCACCAAGGCAGAATTTTCCATAATGCACGGTAGCTAGTGCATCTTGGAGAGGGTTATGCATATGTGTAAATCTGCAGGGAATATATATTTTGTAGAAAGATATGTATGGTAAATGTAACATGTTCATTTGAAATTCAGCATTTATCACTTTGTAAGATTACTATTTATATAGTCAATTTTATACATTGCGCAGAATTGAAATCTTTTATTGCATGCAAAAGACTATTTTTGTTACCAATTGCCATTTCTTTTTTATGAACATTACTGTGATTTCACTGAACACATTCACTGGGTATTTTGGCAGTTATAATCATAGATTGGCCTCTCCACTACACCACTGTAAACAAACCTGTAGTCATGTCGAAGATTGTGCACAGTGTGCCATGACAATATTTCAAATGCATTCCCTGTCATGTAGTGCCATATTAGCATCTCGAACTAGGAATGTAGCTATACATACCCACGGTGGTGGAACAAGATGGTTGGATTCTTGTTGGGGACGTGTCAAAATCTGTAGAAGCCTGTCCTGCTCTTTTATCTCTCTATCTCTCACTCTCTCTCACACCCTTTTTTATCACCATCTTCCTTGCTGTTGCTATCATATCTACAATGCTTTTCTTGTTTTCTCTCTACTTATCGCTTACCTATATATATGTTTGTGTAGCGTCCCAAATTTTCATCCTGTTCACTAAATGTGTTCTAGGCCGTAATTTATTTAATTGTATCATATTTGGGTGATATTTCAAACTATATATGTGGAATGTCTTGCAACTACTTTGACATGTCCCCATTAAAAATTCCAAATTTCAAGTGGATCGCACATAGATATTTTCTGGTGCAAATGTGCAATTTGTTTAAGGTTGTGTCACTATATATATTTTGTTTCAGTCATATATTGCTCAATGAAGATGGTCTTATATTTTGTTGTTGAACTTTAGAGATTTAGTTTCATCTTTGTTAATGTTTTCCAAAGATACCTTATTTTTATATAATCGCACACTTTGCCCAAGCATGGAGCACGGACTATGAGATTGATTTGAACTCTTTGATTCTTTCCCACAACAAGCTGTTGGATCTGTTACATACAACGTGCATTTATGGAGATTTGTAAATTTATTACCATGTATTGGCACAAATTGACTTTACCCTTTCTATGATTCATGGCACATTGAAAATGCACAATTCCATCCTTGCCCGCTTCCATTTGAAGCTTCTCTAAGTGAACTGAATTGTATGTATATCGGCTCCAGACGTATCACATTAATATAGGAGAGCTGTCTGTGTGTATGCATATATTACAGATAGTTGCCAATTATTGCATTCATTTGTACTCAACATTGTGCAATTTGCAAATTTGTTACATTGTTCTTAACATTTGGACTTTTCAACTTTGCATGATGTTTGTAATGAATAGTTCACATTATTTTTTATCTACTACAATTTCTAATCAATGTTGGGTATTTTGTATTTTTGTCCGTTTTTAATATTAGCCAACCTAAACAGTGAAAAATATGACAAATGCTTCCAGTTTGTTTTACACAGTAGGAAAGAAAGCAGCATTGCACATGCTACTGTGAGGGTTGCACTCTCACACGTTGTTTTTATTTATTATCCTCAGTCGTACTTTCTCCATGATTGTGTTGTTGAATTAGTTAATGTATTTAACATTGCCTTTTCTCAGATCTGTGATCAGTTATTCATGAAATGTGCTAGCTCATTCACAGTAAAGAAGAATTTGTACTTTATTATATTTTTCCACTTTGAAAAGAAATTGCGGGTCATTTGTAGCGAGATGCCTGTGATCACAACGTAATGCAGTCTCATGCCGATATATGCCTAAAACTTACGATACAATACTAGGCACGCTGCATACTAAAGACATTTTTATACAGAAGATTGAAAACAAGGAGTCTGTTTTTGTTTGTTTGATCAACTTCAGTGAATACATCTAAAGTGATTTTTATCGTACTAATTTACTGCACTGTTCTTATGCCAAAGTTTCTGACAGTGAAAGAGTACACAGGCAGTGTGAAATATATCACTTCTCTTCCTGTATTCACATATTGCCTCAGATCAAACAAAAGCAGACCCCTGTAAAGAACTAAGTCCACATTTTTGTACATTTAATACTCAGTTTTTATATGATTGTGTTACGTGTATTTTGATACAGTGAAGCTGATGTAGAGATTTTTGGTATTATGTAATTTTGTCTCTTTTTCTAAAACAACAGCTGTCCAACTTTGTTTGCAATGAAATGCATAGTAGTTTTTACCAATAGACCTCTCTCTCTCTTTCTCTTTCTTTCTATAAATGGAAAATGACTGGAAAATCAAAGTGTATACAGTAAAACGAATCATTTACCAATGTTTCAGCTGTAGATAGAATGTATGTATTCAATTTTATTTTTGTATGGCCAGTTGTATTATGGTTATTATTTTTTCTGTATGTGGACTTATTTATGCCAGGAAAACCCTACAGAAATTCAAAGTGCAAATGCATATATATGCTAGTCTAAGATTATATTTAAAATAACGTGCATTAGCACAATGTATAGCCAGATTATTTCTGGAAAAGGTAATTTATTCAGTTGAGGGTTTGTTTGGGTGTTTTGCGGACGTGTTATTAACGATTGTTAAAGTTGCTAGTAATTTAAATTAACTTATTTATTTATATTGTAGAGAAAAACAACCCCAGTGCTTGCCAGCGTGGCTCTGTTACTGTCTCAGTGGGGAGCTGGGCAGGAAGAGATAATGATATTTCACCTTCCTCCCTCTTCCTCTCTATAGTGTATGGACAGATGAATTTAACACATACACGCATACTCGCATAGGGACAGGGGTCAGGGGTCACGGATTCCATATCTGTTGGTGACGGGATAGCAGAATCTTTCTACAAGTGCAATATTTCTGGAGACTTTCTATTTTGGTTATTATGTCTATTGTATTTATTCAAATGCTTATTTTTATAGCACTTAAAAACTGTGGCAGAGGATTGCAGTGACTGTATCCAAGTGATTTTTAACCAAGATGTACACATAGTTCATCTAAAGTTTATATTATTCCATGTTCAAATAACAGTTAATGTTATTTTAGTATTCTGAATATATAGTATAATTTTCTATCTCCCACATTGAATATCACTGGCATGTCTCAAGATAATTGTTCTTGTTCACATTGACCCAGCCGTACGACATTGTGATCATTTTGATCCTTGTTGATGTCACCTGTGATGTGTGCTACCATTCATTCAGTAATACAGTATTAGTATTGATGTTTCATATGTTGCCGGAGTATGTGATTTTAAGTTATTATAATCATTATTATTTACTATTATGAGATATTTAAATTATTTTGTGTCTAATTATTTTTGGAGCTATGGATTTTTAATATATAAACAATACCCACGAGAGTAATCCTGTAGAGTGTAGGTTGGCATTTTATCTGGACTTTGATAAATTAAACTGTTCGTATTCTTAGCTGTGTGTGTGTATCGCTGGGTAGCTGCATGAGGAATATTTCAATTTCTTGACCAATTTTCATACCAGTTGTGTTTTGTATATGGGGAGTTTTCTTAGCTATTTTGTTGGATGCAGAGTTATGAATTATCATAAAGTTTCTATGTTTTAATAAAAAATGTCTTGTTCTTTTTTTATACCTCCGAAAGCGGTTTTGTGTCTGTCGTTTCTGACGGACTAAACATTGGTCACTATTCAGCCTATGTATGATTTTTTATTAGCACAATGTCTATGGTCAACAGGTATATATGGGTCTTAGTAATCTGTGATTGGTATATTTCTTCTTTATTATTATTTTTTTTGCTGCTATGTTATTTATTACATATTTTTCAACTAATTTTTAATATCTTTCTAATATTAACATTTTGTGTATCTTCAGGCAAATAAAGGTTTTCGATAGAAACAGCATGCTTGTTATACTAACCCTACTAATGCACTATCAACTTCTGTGGATTTCCTTTTTACTTTGATTTAGAAAGAGAAAAACCATCCTTTGCACTTTGTCTGTTTCTCTTTGATGAGTACCAACTTATGAAGAGTATCCTTTCAAGACTTCAGATTTCTAGATAGTTTGACATTAAAATTTCCGATTTGAACTGTTCATTTTAGATTCTTAATGGGAAATATGAAACTTTGATATGCGGTATATGTGTGATCAAAGGTATTATTTCATAGTTGAAATACAGGTAGGCATGAACATTCAGTTCACTGAAAGAGCCATCTGATGTTCAATATATAATAACTCCTGCTTCAGTAATACGTATGCTATTGCATTTGTTTAGTGCTATTTACTAACACTACTAGTATCATACTATCGCTTAATAATATCCTACCTACTAACTGTTGCTATTACTAAATTTTAGTTTTTTGTTGTTGGTTGGTGCTGCATTCAAGATTATTTTACCCTGACCCATAATAGTGGCTGGTCACCTGTGACATCTGTGCTGCCCATAGTGCTGTCAAGCAACCTATTCACTGTTGGTAATTAAGAACCAATGATGCAGACACATGTAGATCATATCTTCTATGGACATTCAAGGCCACCTACCACTACTGTAGTTTCTGATACTATTACGACTGACTTTCTTTCATCGAGCAATGGAAATTTATGAGTGTTTTTGGAAGAAGCTGACAGGCATCCTATGCATGACACGAAAATCTGTCGAGTAGTTTAATTAAGATTTTAACTTGTTTTATTTGCAATGTATCCAATCAGTTGAAAGTTGGAACATTGAATCAACAACAAATACCCGGTATATACAATGATGAAGAACTAATACATGCACCTAAACTATTTGAACACGAAAATAGCCATGCATACTTGATTCATAGTTTCTTCATACTACTGATACTGTGACCACAATAATCTAAAATAGACTGGGCGTTTGTAACGAATCTATTGCAAAGATTTCAGAAAATAATACAGGTGTGTTCATCATCAGTAGACACCAGCCAGGTAGAGGAAGAAGGTGTATTCAATGTAATAATAATATCGCCCTGAGCCTGAACTGTATGAAGACGTCTACACCATCCACTGAAACTCCTGATCATTGCATACTCCCAATGGAACATCCGCCGGCAATTTTGACCATGGATTTCAGAGGATTCTTTGCCAGTTCATTGGCCAACAGCTTGTTGCATCAACAAAAAACACATTCAGAATTATATTGGAACTGCTGAATTTGTCTTGCATCATTTGAAGTGGAGAGCAAATTTAGAGAGTTCGTGAGAAGAGATTTCTTTGCGGTCGTAGGAATAATCTGACCTAGACTAAGCTATTATCAACAGGTTATATGTGGGTCATTCTAGAGCGGTGTCAACACAATTATTACGAAAATAAATTAATTGAACACAGTAAACCAAAGCTGATATACGAAAGCTTTGAGGATTGATGAAGGATTACTCAACTGGTAAACCTGTCGAATGATATTCCATGTATAGGCACTTGAAAGCAGTTCTACAATGAATTACTTTTTGTGCTACATACATATCTAATGTTCAAGCAGAAGTAATGTTCATGAACAATATTCTGTAGATTATTACTAGAAACGCAATGTAATAATATAGTAATATATATGCTATATAAAGAAAAGAAAATGTCGCTATTTTAAAGTAAATATATAGTGGATTACCAAAAGAGAACTATTTATATATAGGTAATCTGAGATAGTGTTTTCTAGCCAGATATGTAACTACTACTTACGCTGTATTTGGTTCTTGACAACAAATATACAGATATACATAAAACATTCTAGGCGCATTCATGAGTTGCCATCCACGTCATAAGTGTTTCGTGTAGGAAAATATATGTTTAGATCTTTGATAGATTCTGAAGGCATTGTGATAGACTGATAGAAAGATTAAAATGTCATGGGGACGACTAATTAGAATCACTGTCAATAAAGGCCATCGAGCAATATTTATAGGCAAGTGTGAAGATGTTTCTGATTGAATTTCCTATTTGGATTTCAACTGAATATTTACTGAACTTTTGAAATATAATGTAAATTGATCGCGTAAATATTTTACTTGTATCCTATAAGTAGACCATATGCCCAAATAGGCTAACATTTAAGTGCATAAAAGATGTATTTAGTAACCGGGTAATTATAGCACCTGGTTCATATGAACATAGGTTAGTTGGGTGGGTTCATGTAATAGTTTTGTGAAGC
>JAUTBR010028452.1:0-12372 GCA_032361205.1 Pseudorimula midatlantica
TATATCCAGTGGCATCGGCCAAACAACATTTGAAATACCCGACAGTGCTGCCAAGACTATGTAAGTGGTTAAAAGCAGACCATATGTGCGACGCCAAGATGGATAGCCAACGATAGCCGCTGTCAGGGCAACATACGGGCAACCTGGCAACATTGCCAACTGATTAATTATTATTATTATTGTTGTTAACACTTCATACAGAATACGACCGTGACGTCATCCGATATATCATATATGTTTCTGGGGGTCACCTCTTGTCTTAAAAATAATTATTTTGATCTTCTTGAGGTGTCCGTTTCAAAGTACCACAAACATTTCACGATCGCACAAACACATACAAACAAATCCACATCAACATGAACACGCGAATAACCCTATGTGCAATGAACGCCACAATCCAGCTGCACGGCTTGAGTCTAGATATCTACACATTGTCGTAAACGCCATCATCGAATGTTTGTTTCCATGTCCCCATCAGCTTCTGCAGTGTTTGATGGACAGCAGTAACGCAATCGACTCGAGTTCCTTGCTTCATAAATTGCCCTGTAAATGCAAGGTGCGTCGTTCAAAACGCGGTTCCGCAGTGGTACTTCGCTACCTGGTCAGAATCACACCCTCTGAAAGAGCTTCACCGGATTCTATTCTTATTTAGCGTTGACGCCAGAGTCTCCGCAGCACGTAGGACAGAGGAGTCGACACCGGGCCTGAATGTAGATAAGGAAATCCATCACGAAATAACGTCCAAGGATCTCCCGTCGTTTTCCATGTGGAGCTGGAAAGAAAGCAAACAAGAGTTCAGTAAGGTTTTGACCCGTGTTTCATGAACTGGTTGTTCAAAGTCGTGTAGAAACTTAGACAACCTGAAGACTTGTGGAAATTTACTATATATACTTGTATGTTTAATGCTATCATTATGAGAAATAGTGTTCTAAAAGGTTATTTTTTTATCTGCACAATTTAGGATTTTGTGCATTTATCAAACTGCTCGACGGGCTGATCTAGAGTTGATATTTGGTTTTATATAAAATTTTCAAAAATCTCGATTGCGATTTATGGTTAATTCAGTATTCTGGGTATCTGTCCTTTCCTGATATGCTTGCGTCCCATACGCGACCATTATTTAAACCCGGATCCGCCAGCGATAATAACTCTTGGATCAGCTAGCTATTGATGTTAAGAAATATGTATGTAAATGGTATTATGTGATACTCACTCCAAATGTTTTGTTCTCGAACGCAGTTTCTCTGGCACTTCGCTGACTAGATCTTCTCCACAGGCAGCACGTGATGATGACGATGATGACAGCGCAGACGACAACTACGGCGGAAACCACAAGAGGAACCAGAAGGCTCTGAGAGACCCCTATGAACGAAGCAAACCGGGAAGTACAACATACTGTAAATCATGTAATGTTTGATCTCTCGTTGTGTTCTGTGTTGATCTGTAGTGTGTTGTTATGTTACATTGTTTTCTAGTTTCTAGAGAGAGATAGAGAGACACTAGAAATCAATTAATTTTAAAACAACATATTTCAAAATCATATGGTAAAATACTTTGACAAACACCGTTGTGGCTTGAAGTAATTGATAAAATCTTATAGTTACCTATTCCGAAAATAAATGTTTTGTAATAACTATCACGTATTAATGAAACATAAGCACGCATTTCAAAATTCCATTATTAATACACTTTACTCTAACTGTAAAGCTCCTAAAATTGGAACCTAGAGATATTATTTACACTATTTGTAAGTGATTACGAATATAACAACATTAGATGTTTGAAACGAGTACAAGAATATCTTCTTTCCTTGCATTCAGTCGGCACACAGCACGTTCGTACCAGCTTGCTAACGGTAGTGCTATTTCAAACACGGTTATTGACATATTATCACGGAGAGTTCTATTATGCTTTGATTGGATTCATGCTGCATTACAGTTGAGACTACACAACCTGGATGTCCAAAATAAAGTGCAGTCATGATTTGGCAAAGCACAAGGTGTAAGTGTGTAACTCGGTGCTATACTTGTGATATCAGCGTCGATCAATCACTACAAGCTGCGTATCTATGCACGGTGGGTCGTGACTAGGACAATAGAAGAACGTCATGACAAGAGATTGGCTTGCAGTCGGTACCGTGAACGTCTTCACCCGTTACGCGGCCTGGTATTGACAGGCGCGGAGGACAACAGGTGTCACTATAGGGCGTGGTCGATAGATCGGTAGGTCGGAAGGTCGGGTGTAGAAAACAGTCGGACGTGAGTGACTGTGCACAAACAGGTAGCTAGAGATTCCTCTAGTCTTGCATTCTAACCATAAGGTACTTTTTATGGGTGCTCTCGCCTTCCCTGCTGACAATAAGATATTATTTATATGAGTATGTTCATATTCATATAACATGTCTTATGGTAGGGAAGGCCAGAGGAATATCGAGCTACCAAACAGGGTATCGTTTCTTGAGGTTCTCATATCCATTATGAGACCATGGCATACTTCGGGTGGTTACGCTAGTTTAGCCCGGAAGTGTCATTGCGCATGTCTAGTTGTTGCTAAACAAGCGTTCGTGCTTCGTGGGCCGTCCTATAGCACGTTCGTGACGTCACTCTAGCATTGCTTTCGCGACTTTGCTCTAGATCCTCGAGTAAGCACCCGAAGTAGGCCTATATATGGCACTCTCGCAAGTGCTCGGTCGCCATGTAAGAGATCACTACGAGAGTGCTAATGGTCTTGTAGTAGTGTAGTAGAAATGAAAGCGTCTAGGAAAGGTGCCCACAATGATAACAGCGTATATGTAAAGCATAGAGGATGGTCTAAAATATTTACAATAATGGCCGATATGGATCATTATTCCAACCTCCAGCTTAGGCGATGCGATGCAATGGTGCAACGGTATAATTTATTGCTCCATTTCCTAATAAATGTTATCGGGAAAATTATGCGAGCCACGAGTACAAAAAGCAAAAATTACAGATTTCAATATCAGAATTCAAAATTACAGAATTCAATATATTTTTCTACTATCTGAATTCCTTAAATTAACACCCAAGCTTTACTGAAGAACCCACCTGTTCCCATGGTAACGAAGTGTATGGTTCCAGATTTGGCCACGGTGTTATTTTTGAAGATGAGCACCATCTGTGCTGTATAGGTCTGACCTGAAGTCAGGCCGGATATCGTGAGTGAGGTGGACAGTGTTTCCAGTGGGTGGACATGAACTTCCGGTACCCCCGCGCCTGCGCGGCTGTACCTTATCTCCATGGCAACCACGTCCTTCATGAGAGACTCTGCCAGCCGCGTCCATTTGAAGGTCACCATTACCTTGGAAACGCTCACTTCATGAAGGTGAAGGTCGATTCTCAGTATCTCACCTGCAATTATATAGTTACCCTGTATTCATACGGATTTTAACCACACAAATTCCGCAATAACGGAATAATGTTAATGTCCTTCCACACCAGAGGCGACAACAAAGGATTCTATCGAAATTTGTCGTTTCGTATTTCGCTTTTGATGTGCAAGCATATACCATATGATAAGGTTCTATATTAGAACGTAAATCGCCGAAATTGTCGACGCGAACTAATATTTCCTCATGACAAGGATAAAAAATTAACATATCCACAAAACCAATCCTACGTGCGAACGGCTTGGTCTCGAATCTGACCGGAGTCAGTCGAACACGGTTGTTTTCCATGATGTTAGTGAAGACTACCAGCCTGGCCTTGTAGCCCCTGGATGCGTGCAGTCTCGTGAGCTCGTGACTGGTGGCGCCTGGGTCCAGAGGGTCCGTCTGATTCCAGGAGAAGATGTCCTCCACCTCCTCCTCGCGGTACTCGATCTGCAGACCCGTGATGTAGCGCGTCCTCTCCGTCCTCAGGTTCCTCCAGGCCAGCACGGCAGAGTTTGACGACGCCGACACGTGCAGAGGGATGTCCAACGTTGTGGGCGTCGTGGCCGGCGTCACGCCCTGGACTGAGAACACGTGGACGTGTTAGCGTACCGGAAGTTGCGCGTATCACAAGATACTATCCCGTAGGAGAATTCGCTGTATTAGCCATGGAAGAGCAGATTACGAAACTTTTATCATACTCAAATCAGAATTATGTTCATAAAACGTCATGTGACGTCATAGTCTGAGCACAAAAACGTACTCAGGTTATGACGTCACATGACGTTTTATGAACAAAATTCTGAGTTGAGTATGAAGTCGTACTCAGAAAAGTTTCGTAATCTCGGGGCCAGGTCTATTCTGGGACCCGTTGCTCAGAACAGTTGTAGCGCCACAATATAAAGCGCTGACTTTACAATAGTTCTAGCTACAATAGTTCTGTCGCCCGTTGCACGACGCGCTTGTAGCGCTACAATAGTTGCAACTGGGCTCCCGCCACATTAGAAAGCGTTGACCTTACAATAGTAGTAGCCTACAAGAGCTTCGTGCAACGGGCCTACTCTGTTGGCATCCGTCTTCTAAATGATGGTAGCGCCGCACAGTGAAGAATATAGTTCGTGCGTTAAGCTAACGTGACGGAGCCAATCAAAATTCGACATCCGTTGACACACCTGCCAACCCTAAGACTGCGAAAGACCCCCACAATGGAATACAATGCGGATACGCCCGCGATAATATTAATACAACAGAGATGCGTAGTCTGGTTTCGAGTTCAATAGAATAGTTGTCTGATTTAGTAGTGGTTTAATGTGATACGTCCTTTTCTTATAGTAATCCTCATGGATAAACTACTACAGTAATGTGGTTGTTTCTAAATGTACTGAATAGGAGGCAATTCGTGTTCTCATTTACCCTCCCATCCGCCAATGTCCACCCACTTACTGCATGTATAGTTATCATAGACAAATCCCAGCTGACAGTCGCCGACAGGTGGAATAACCAGTGGTGGTCCTTCAGTGTAGTACGATTTCCCGCCAAGTTTTATCCTTGAGGTGCTACTGTTGAAGACCTGGCTCAGTGACGTCACCAGGTCAGACAGGCTACGATTGGCCACCTCCAGGGATCTGCCACTGCAATATTGACATGACATGGGGTTCTGCATTGCAATGACTAAACTATACTACAAGTTTGTTGCTGACCAAAGTGATTCCGAATTAATTGTAGACTTTATCAAACGTTGGATGGAATGTCTGTAGAACACGACGAGCAAGCATACTATTATTCCACGTTGAATTAGTAACATGAATGTCAGCTGAATGGGAGCCAATATAACGTTTACTATTAACCGAAACTGTGCCTATGGTGTCTGCCATATTGAAAACAATAGTTCAACCAGTTACATCAATAATAGAAAATAGAATGTATGCAACAGAATACGAATAAACCTGTGTTACCTGACGTTAGATGTGAGGTAGATGTTCACGGTTATAAACGCAACCGCTCTGCTCGTGCGACCGGAAGTGAAAGGGCAGACCAAGCCAACCTCCGCAGTTTCGCACTCCTCTTTGAGAGCTGTTCCAGACTTGCAGTCCTGGTGAACTTTGATGATGTCCATCACGGACTGTTTGAACTGTCCCTGGAAGTTCTGTGTATCTTCACACGCTCCGGCATATCTGACTGATATAATGGCGGACATGGAGCGAACAGAGTATGTCCCTGAAAGAAATGAACGCGTTGATGTTGAAACAATACAATAATACATATATATAATTATATAGAATATTTTGTATAAATAGTAATTACTAACGCAATACTTTATATTCATTGCATCATTTGTTTAGCGAAAGGTTAAACAAACGTATGCTTTAACATAATATGATGCTTGCGATTCGTGTTCTTTACAATGTATTTAAACCGGAATAATAAAATAATTTAAATAATAATAATAATAATGATAGTAATGTACCACCACACCTTAAGAATATACGCAAAGTGCTACATTATACGAAACTACGGAATACAATTACGAAACTAACTGGGTGAGCACATCCACACACGACAGCAATGGTCCTTCATCTTTTCCAGACTACATCCGTTTCGTGGAGGGTCCCCTGGCGGCCGACAGACAGGGCTGCACGTGATATTTCCGTCCTGACAGACACATATCCTTTCACAGCGTTCTCGAACGTGCTCGCCGTTCTTCAGAACAAGGTTCTTAAAGTGACACCCCCCAACTGCAAGACGAAAAACGTCGAATAAATTCAGTTATTAAATCATTCGCGAATAATGAATATTGAGGTATTGGGTTTCATAAATGTTTGTTTTGAAAAATGTTAAAATGGTGGTAATTTTATGAGCTTCTATACCTTCAGGAAAGCATTTCCAGATTGGACAGCATGCGTCACGTGACTTTACAAGTACTGGTCTGGGACAAGATGGCGACGGCATTGCGATGACATCTTGACTGTGACATGTTGTCGGGCATCTCTCTTCCAATTCTACGAAAGACAAAAATGAACATTTTACAACAGGAACATTCTATAGACCATCACATCACATTCCCCATAAACTAAGGATAGGCTGTGCCTCCATCTAGTGTATAGGTTTATTCACGTTTACAAGAATATACAAGAATTTCATTTGCCGATAAGTCTACGGTCTGAGATAAAAACATACTGAAATGTCTCCGTATTGAATTCAACATTATTTGGATCCATTTTCTTGTGAATTAAATCCGGTGGGTTGTGTTCGGGGACATGTTTCACAGAACGATGGTAGAGCTTCAAGAGTCGTAACTCCCATACGTTAACATGGAGTTGCTGCTAAGGAGGTACGCCTCTCGTAGCGCTACGATCGTTCTGTGCTTCAGGATATCACAAATAATGTCCTGATACATAACAACACGTGCAAAACGTTAATGCTTACGATAAAACCAACAACAACCATAATAACGATAGTTATATACTATCTTGACATTTGACTATACCTTCTGCAAGAGTTCTGACGGCAATGGCACCGGCATAACGTGGCGGTGCAGACGTTACCTCTCCCGTGCTGTCATGGAAACCAGAGTTGATGACCAACACCTTCAGATAGTACGTAGTATTGGCGGCCATGTCCGAGACGGTCACGAACACCCGGTTGCCCACTCTGATGGCGCCCGTCGTCTGTAGGAAATGAGTCGGCGACACCACAGGTTCGTCTTCGCTGTGAACTGGACGAGGTTCGAATGTCATTTTATTCCAGATGGTCGTTTCATTTCCTGTGACGTCATTCCCACTGCAGTACTGGAGCTCGTACTTCCGCCCTGTATTCTCGGCATCCCCGTCACTTCCGGTTTCTCTCACCTGTTCTTCCTCTTCGTTTACATTCTCTTCCTCTTCTTCTTCTTCTTCTTCGTCCGTGAAGCTCAAGGTCACGGAATGAGTGCTGTATGATGTTCCGAACAGGTTTTTGATGATACTGACTAGATCTGAAAATAGATATTGCAAATTACAGAAGCAGTAATTACTATATCAGAAGCATACATTAAACTATGCGTGCTGGTTACTGCAGAATTTGACAGTTATTCGTCGACAGCAAGTTTGAAAGCTGCTGCTGCTGACCTACTTCGGCTACGGCCAAACTGACCGGTCGATCAGAAAAGTAATGTAGGCCTACATAAAAGGCATGACCGTAGCTTCTACAAAAATGATCGAATTTGTTCATTTATATTTTAGATGATCAACACAGAGTGTTAAAATGTAAAACATTTTTTAAGAAGAACGTGGGGCAGTCAGAACAGACCCGGTCGACCCTTACCTGCGACCATGTATGTAGCCTACTGTGCGATGAACTAACAGTATCTGCAATCAAATGTGGATGTATTCCAATTTCTAGTAATTATATAACCTATAACTACTGAATACTACATGCCAAGTAATCGCCATGTTAATATATCTTTCCCAAAAATACTACTAACTTTCTTCTCGGTTCTCGCACCACAGGGTGTCACAACATCCGTCTTTCCTTATGTGCGGGCTCGGACAGAAGATGTTGGCACGAGGCAAGTCAACGGCCGGACATTGTTTGGGGGAGCAGACGACAGTGCTGTTGTCTGCGCAGACGCAGAGTTCGCAGTCGGCATTGGAGAAGTAGGTGCCATGCTGGTGGCTCTGAGACTCGTAATAGCAAGATCCATCTGGAAGCGCGGAAAGATAGATATTATTAAGAAGAAATAGTGGGAGAAGGAGGAGCAGAAGAGTAGGAAGAAGGAGGAGGAGGAGGTGGATAAGTAGATGAAGAGATGACGACGACGACGATGATGATGATGGTGGTAATGGTGGTGGTGGTGGTGATGATGATGATGATGATAATAGTGGTGGTAATGATGCTGCTGCTGCTGCTGATGATGGTTGTGGTGGTGGTGGTGATGATGATGATGATGATGATGATGATGATGGTGGTGGTGATGATGATGATGATGATGATGATGATGATGATGATGATGATGATGATGATGATGATAATGATGATGATAATAAACACGCTAACAATTATTGCCAACATATTTAATTAGACATTACCAAAACAGTATATTCATTTCTCCCTTAGAATTTAGCACATAATAAAATAAAATAACTACGTGAAAATATGTAATATGAGTGCACATAATTATAAGAGGTGCTCTATAATTGTTACCTGCTGCAGAGCATTCGTATTCGTCACAGCAACTTCCGGGGCGTTTAGAGAGGCGTGGTCTAGTGCAGTTCTCGGGGATGATTGGCTCAGTGCACTCCGTGTGACATGCCACGTGACCGTCTTCACAGTTACACTGCTCGCACGTGCTCTCCTTGCGCCAAGACTCGCCGTTCTCAAACGTTTCCCCTCCATCTTCACACAATACCTCACCTGATTGAATTAAGCATGAATCAAACTTTCTTCTTTTTATGATCTCAGTAGAGATTTTATTTATTTATTTTGAATTGTGCTTTAGATCCGTTTTCAAAGGTGTCTATTTCTCGAAACGTTCTTACGAAATTCTTAGCCTAAGAACGGTTCGTAGTCATACAATAAGGATGGTTAAGAACTGTTCTTAGGCTAAGAAGTTCGAAAGAACGTTTCGGGAATACGTCCCCAGATTATTTCACGTATATCACGGCTTGTTAGTTTATGGCAGGAGAAAACCCGCAATATCCGTTAGCGCTGAATGTTGCAGTAAACCTGCGAGCACAGGCTGGTACTGACAGACCAAGGATGATTGCCACGGTGAAGAGAGCGCATCATATTAAGATCGCGTCAGAAAGGTAACTTTCGCGAACATTGATGCCAGGCTCCCAGGACAGGATTTGAACCAAGGCCTTTGGCTCTAAAGTCCAAAGGTTCTACCATTGCGTTACTACCCGTTCCAATACACTGACCATTCATGCGTATGGTCAAATAACACAGTTGGATGCAAAGGTGCAAACGAAGAAATACATCCCATTACCTTTTAAATAATGCTGGGAGATGCTAACCTTGATGATTTTTTAGATTTAGGAGATTTCACTCACCACAACTCCAGTTTGGGCAGCATTGTCCGGGCACCTGAACTTGTTCCGGGTTTGAGCAGGACTCGCTCGGTCTCTCACACTGCGAGGAGTACTGGCAGGTCACGGTGCCGTTGTCACAGACGCACGTCTCACACTCTCTCTCAAACTCATCGCCGTGTTCGTGTTCTTCTTCCAGTTCTGGGTCCACGCACTTCTCTGAGAACACGAAGAGATATACTTCCTTACGATCAGAGCCAATGCGTTAACTGTATGGAGACGGCTACAGATCAACCAATGATAAAATGTGGACTAGCCTCACGTTATTATTAGAGAACTACCGAGCATCGTGTTTTTTCTTCAGTGCCATTGGGTAACTAGTCTAGATCCTAGGCGATATATAAGTTATGTATTATTAATTTATTATTATTATTATTATTATTATTATTATTGTTATTATTATTAGTAGTAGTAGTAGTAGTATTAAATTATTATTATTATACACATTTATTTAGTGCAAATATCCAGAATAACTGCTCAAATGTATGAACAGGGACGATACTATCTGGACAGACAGCAGACCTACCTAGCAGAGGTGTGCACACAACCTCCCAAGAGCAGCACGACTCGTTGAACCTCTCCCTCCTGCATCTGTTCTCGTCAGCTTCCGGGATGACCGGAAGTTCACATAATGGCGAGCAGTCGAACTCGCCGCTCGGCAAACACCTGCAGCGGTCCTCGCAGTTGTGGCTGAAGACCTCCCCGACGGTATATCTGACTCCGTCGTATTCACAGTAATCCACAGCTGCAACATCATGTGTTATTAGTGAAAGAATCTAGAAAGCTACTCTAAACCATAGTTCGGTCAAGTGCAAAATGCATATATACTCACGGTTGGTTTTGAAAAGGAGGGTTTCCGTAATGTTTCCGTATGTTCCTGCGGAGATGTCTTCCCACACGCCTATACGCACAAAGTACTGAGTATTGGGCTTCAGGTCGTGCTGCAGTTGATACCTAGGCGCACTGCCAATCTGAAAGAGAACATTATGTCGGAACTTGCTTTAAATATACCACACGAGAAAAGCCACAGTATGGAGTCCAGTGGACATGACCACTGTATAAAGACAATATAGGGAGAAACCTACTGTATAGAAACATATGGAGATAAGGCTTGCACTGTATGGAATTATACACCTCCTAACTCCTCACCTGTGCCGTGCTCCATTGCGAGATGTTGCTCTTGTATGTCTGGTCAGTCCGGAACAGAATGTACTCGTAGGAATAGTTGGCTGGCTTGAAGTCGTCCCATTCCATCATCACCTTCCGCTGTTCAATATGCGATGCCCGGATGTTGAACGGACCTGAAAGGTAAAATACGAAACAATTAACACAAAATATACGATATGTGTGTGTGTGTGTGTGTATGTGTGTGTGTGTGCGCGTGCACGCGCGTGTGTGTGATATTATACATAATAACTCGTATTATCCTTTCGATGAATTTCAGTCACAGTGAGAATCTGACATGTTATCACTAATTTAAGTAATTATGCTGGTAATTTCAAAAGGTGCACATTTGCTATTCCTAAGAGATTTATTTCCAAGTTTTGTATTCGATTCTAGATAAATACAAAGTTATACTTTCGTACAACTCTTCAAGTGGTTTTTTTTCTAATTTGTACTGTATGTATACCAAGTTTAATTACGTGAATACGACCATGCAGATATAATGAACATATACACTTACACAGACTCCATACCCACTACCACGACACGTTTGTCTATAAACATGTTTAAACTAAACCAAACCCAACGACGCCCAACTATAATTGGTACCAACCGGTATTTTGTACAAGCAATTTGCATTCCAAAATAATATCGAATGGACAAGTACAGTTCACAAGGCATTATATGCATATACCGGTAGCTCAATGGTATCGATAGCAATACTAATATTACATTACGACAAAAGGTGTGGTACGATGTGACACAACTTTAATATGGGTATTGTTGCCAATGTCTTCTGGACGATAGAAACCCCACGTACCAACAGAAACAGTATATATTGATTGTGTTTGAATAAATGAATGTTTTTTAATGTTGAATACATAATTGAAATATATTGAATCTATGTTAATCAGTTACAAAATTCCAGTTGAAACGTAATAAAAAAAAATTAAAATATGAGCTATATGACTTTATAATTAAACACATAACGAGTTCATTTAAATTTTAAACATACTTGTCAAGACAACATTAATGGCATTAATACAATACTCATGCTCTTTTGGTACGGAAATAATTTTGTCGCAACAGTGAGCTAACGAGCTGTAATCGGAATGTAGTAACATATATTATTTATTGGAGTTGGCATTTAATATTGAGTTATATCTGTATTAGGATTGCTTGACGTGATACAAATTAATATGATTAAACCTGTCAAAATAGATAGTGTGTGTGGGCAACACCTCTTCAATGTTCAACTAAGGATTCCACTTTTGTGAAGAAACTGCTCGACCATGCGGTAAATTGGGGCTGCACCTTCAATAACGAAACCAGTGAGGGGTACGTGTATACAATAACAGTGATGTCTGAATATATGGACTCCTAACACAAATTATAGTAGCAGTAATACATGTACATTGATCGAGATACGCGTATCTTCAACGTAGTTGAAAATTAAACGTCATTTGGGGTAACATTCAAATGATTTTGACGTCGATTGGACTGCTAATAACTATTCAAGTACATTTAACGTTGATAGGACGGTCAAGTTTTCGATTCAAACTTACGCCGATAGGACGGTCAAGTATTCAAGTAAATTTGACGTTGAAGGTACGGTCAACTTTTCCATTGAATCTTACGTCGATAGGACGGCCAAGTATTCAAGTGAATTTGACGTTGATGGGACGGTCAACTTTTCCATTGAATCTTGCGTCGATATGACAGTCAAGTACTGTATTCAAGTAACATTCAGTT